>SNVD02013971.1:0-84265 GCA_013180625.2 Boswellia sacra | reverse complement strand
TTATATACCGTTGGAAAACTCTCGAAGTCTATTTTTCTGAGAAATTTACGGTTTATAAATCCATTCAGTGTACCAAAAGTTGTAATCAAAACAGTGTGAGAAGTATAGAAATGTAATTCCACAAATCACTGTAGCATGTAATAATACGGGCTACTGTAGTCAAGTCACTGTACGCATAGTATTTAAACACATTTTAGGTTTTTATTTTCCAGAACTTGAAAAGGGGAAGAACGTGGTGGAGGCTGAAGCTCTGGAATTCTTTCTTCTCTTGGAGTTCTTGAAGGAGAAAGGAAGCTTGGAAAGAGGAAGAACTACAATCCAAAGAGAATTACATCAAATTTGCTAAAGTTTTTTCCCTTCCCTTTCATTTTCTGGAATGTCTCCATGTTGTATTGTATTTACCACGTTCTTAAACATGTGTAACTGAATCTGAATTGGTTGAGGGTGATTTCAAAGCCCCTGATATGGTTTTTGTAAGTTGATTGTGCAAGAAGTTGTTATCCAATTCTCTAATTGAAGTTGCTTGTATTTTCCAATGTCTAATGCTTATGAATGCTTACTGGATTGTATTTGGGTGGCCAACTGAACATAATCTGGATATTGTCTATTGCTAGACTAGAAATCTTGATCCGTAATTGTCTTGAATTTCTAATCCTTAGTAGCAAAATTGTGATCAGAGATTGCAATTGGAGAATACAACCTAAGTTAAATAATCCGAGCTTGTGTGTTTATTGCTTAGATCAACCTATCTTTCTTATCGTAATGCATCCATTGAATTAAATTTAGAGAGCTTGTTCTAGGTTGTTTAATGGATAGAGATTAAATAAAGAGCCTGTTTTATTTAACAACAAAGTAAGGAAAGATTGGGATAACAGAGCATGTTGTTATCTACGGTTGATAATTTTCAATGGTGTAATTGGATGACAATTCTATGATTAATTAGCAAATCCATATCTTGTGGTAGAGAAGGATCCCTTAACCAGGTTTCTCTCATTGAGTTTTCACTCAAATTAACTTTCTGTTTTGTTATTCTTTACTTGCATTAATATTTCATCTAGTTAATCAATCAACAAAACCCCCCTCATTTAGTTTATTGTTGCTTTCGAATAACAAATTTAATTAGAATCAATCCTCGTGGGAACGATATCTTACTTATCACTTTATTACTTGTGCGACTAGTATACTTGCTAGTTTCGAACGCATCAATATATTAAATCTTGTTGTCACAGAAGGGTTGAAAGATTACCATGAGTCAATTACTAGAATTCGTAATGTGGTTAGATATGTTAGATCTTCCCCTGCAAGATTGAAAAAATTCAAGGCATGTGTGGAGCGAGAAAAACTTCCTTCAAAAAAGCTTCTTTCTATAGATGTTCCAACTAGGTGAAATTCCACTTATTTAATGTTAGAAGCTGCAGAAAAGTTTCAAAAAGCTTTTGAGCGCTTAGAGGATCAAGATACACAGTATGTTCGTGAGTTTTGTTTGAATGAAAAGAAGGGGGCTCCTACTTCATTGGATTGGGATTATGCTCGTTGTTTTATAAAATTTTTGAGGGTTTTTTATGATGCCACTTTAAAATTTTCTGGTTCTTTATATGTGACCTCTAATACCTTTTTGCGCCAATTGAGTTTGATTTACACACAATTGAACAATTGGTGTGGGAGTGATGATCAATTCTTAAAGTTAATGGCTGAAAATATGAAGTTGAAGTATGAAAAATATTAGGGAAGCTATAAAAAGATGAATCATTATTTATTTGTTGTTGTTTTGCTTGATCCTCGCCATAAGGAACGCCTTTTAAGATATTGTTTTGCCTTGTTATATGGTGAAAGTATAGCGACTGAGTTGACTGCTAAAGTGAGACAAACTTTAAATGATTTATATGATCAATATAAATTGTTTCACTCTGACAATATAGAAATTGAAGATAATGAGCATGATGGGAATGATATAGAACTTGACAGTGGTGAGATTGATGCTGATATGTTATTTGATTTTGGTTAGAAGAAGATTTTGAAAGAGACCAATAGTGTAGAGTGCCAATCAGAGGTTGATCGTTATTTGATGGAATCATGTGAGAATCCAGATAATAACAATTTTGACATCTTGAATTGGTGGAAGATTAATTCTTCTAGATATAAAATTTTATCTCATGTTGCTAGAGATGTTTTAGCTATACCGATTTCTACTGTAGCCTCTGAATCAGCATTTAGTACCCGGTGGTCGTATTCTTGATCCATTTCGAAGTTCATTATCTTCAAGGACAGTAGAAGCACTCATTTGTGGACAAAACTGGTTGCGTTCTTGATCAAAAATTAACCTTCGTGAAATGATGGATGAAATTGAAGAAATTGAGTCAGGTAAATATCTAAATATTATGTTATATTTAATTTTTTCTATTTATAATTATATTTATTTCAAGTTAAATTTTTTTATTCCAAATAGCCCTTTTTTGGTCTATTGTAGAAGTTTTGGGTGTTGCAGCAGAAAATACATTTGATGATCATTGATATAGTGCATCTGTGCTATGTGTAATTGGTAAGTATAAATATTCTTAGTTATTATTTTTTTATTTCATGAATTATTTTTTTTCATGTCACTGATATCTCAATATAAAAACTATCAATTACTTATCAATTGTTTATTCATGTTTGCAGGGCATTCTTTAGTATGTGTGGATGATGACATTGAGTTAATACAATTATGTAATAGTAAACTATTCGAAGTTCCAATTATCATGGCAGCTTATTGCATGGAGTCCTATAAATTTATTTAAATTATAATTGTATTTGAATGATTTAAATTTTTATTGTTATTTTTATTTAGGAATATTAATTAATTTAAAAATGAATTTTTATGTATTATATTATAGTTTACCAATATTTTAATTTTCTCAGTAACATGAAGTTCTCATTATATTTATATAATATCACATTAACTTGTGTTTTTTATTGGATCATATTGGATTTTTTTTAAAATTTTTTTAAATTTCGGATTGGATCGGATCGAATCGGATCGGATGACATTTTTTTAAAATCGGATTGGATTGGATTTCAATCTTTGATTGGATTGAAAAATCTATAAATCGATCATTATTGGATTGGATTGGTTATTAGTCAAATCCATCGGATCTAAACCGACGAACACCCCTAGCGGCAACTCCCTGACGCGTATTTTTCACTATAAATAGGGAACTGTAGGGTTTGTTTAAAAGAACATCTTTTTCTCAATTTTTTAGAAGGAGCCATCAATCTTTGGAGAAGAATTAGATGTAAGAAGACAAAAGTCTAGTTGAAGCTTGTCTATGATTGAGATTTTCAATCTACATATAGTTTCCTCTTTAACTTCTTAATCTTTTTCCTTATACAATTTTCATTATGAGTTACAAAGATATTATGGATTATTTTAACTTTATTATCATCTAATTTACATTGCTACGGTTACGATGTAGCCTCTCCATGAAAATTCTTAATCTTATTTCTATGTGATTATAATTTTATCATTCCTTTTGCATATAAATCATTGAGATTAATGCTTTTAATTATCTGGCCAATAGCTAAAGGATCTATTGTGCATGTTAATTCGAGTGATGATGCATGTAGTTTAGCTTCAAATGATGTATGCCATAAATTGAATGAAAGACAAGAATGTGCCAATGTGATTTGTGTCGCTCTTTTGTGAAATATTACTTATCTTAATGTGCTCATATGCTTTTAAATTCACATAGACATATCGTGGGTTATTGTATTTAGGTAATTGTAATTCTATTCGAGAGAGGGTCTTAGATAAGTTAGAATATATTGCCTTCAAATATGATGATAATTGATTGATTGCATGATTAAGATTTGGGATTAGATTGGCTAGGTGAATCAGATTCCTTAGTGTTTTCTTTGTCAATGAATTCTTCTTTTTTAAGTGTTTGATCAATTTCTTATATGTTAATTTAATTTTATTTGTTTTTATTTTCTAAATTCAAAATCCATCACTTCATTCAATTTTCAAATAATTTAGAACTATAATAATTTGAATAGTTAATTGGTAAATATTTTCTGTGGGATTGACATCAATCTTTATCATCATATAACTTGTTACAATTTCATACACTTGTAGATTCTCACAAAAAAAACCTATTGAACATAATGTTACAAGTACAAGGAAACATGACAAGCGATAATAGCCTTAGGAATGAGAAGTGTTGAATATGTCCAAGGTGAAGAGAATTTTATTGAAGTTGTTCCTACATGTGTCAGAAGTCTATGTGTGAGAAGATCTTTTGAGATGGCTAAACCATCTCAAGAAAGTTGACATCATAACCATCTCAAAAAGTTGACATCATTGGTGTGTCTAATCTTTTATAAATGTGTTCTGACGAAGGCATTGTCAAGCCTCCTAAGGATTTGCTTACAGAGTTTGTTTTTCCTTCACCAACGTCAAATGCAACTAAAGCAACATCAAAATTTTTAACCATTTGTGCCTATGTTTATTGAAATACTGTGAAAGGAGTTGGATTAATAACTTTCATAAAAAGGGAAAAGCTCGTGCAAGATAAGAAACGATCAACTTGTTAGGAGATGAGTTTTTCAAGTGGGGAAGAATTTTGTAGCATAAGTTAGGATAAATTGCGAAGTTTATTTGATTTCTAGGGATCTTATTAAATTTGGGATATTGTTTTATTGAGGATTTTGACTTCTAAATTAGAAGGAATTTCAAACGAGGTTAGTTTCCTATTTGATAATTTTTCTATTTTCGATAGAATTTTGTTTTGGTTATTTTCTAGTTGATTTAGGATTAGATCCTTGTTTCCTTATGGGAATTTTATTCCTAATTGAACTAAGATATTTATATTATGGCCTATAAATAAGTAACTTTAGTTTTGGAATGACCGTCTTTACTCCAAATTTAGGGGAAATAGGGTTTCTTTTGTTAATGTTTTATATGTTGTTCTATATACCCAAAACACCAATCGCTTAGGCTCTTTTACATCTATCTAACACAATCTTAAGGTGATTTTTCTAATCTTATTTACGGCTTTAACTTATCCATTCACTTATGGATGTACTAGTAATAAGAAACTGAAATGATTCAAGAATAGGTGAATTCATTCGTACTCAAGTGAAGGTTAAATGCTAGCTTTTTATACACACAAGACTATTCTAAGAAAGGGAAAAAAAATCAAATAGTATTAAGTATGTAAATCTGTACAAGTAAAGACTTTGTTGTATATTCTATTCTAAGAAATAAATAAAGAAGATAATTATGGAGATATGGAGATAATTCTGGATATCTTAATAAATGATTCCTTAAAATTTGCACAGATCCCTTCAAATCCGATTATTAATCTTTCAAGTCTGTCAATAGAAACCATTACTGATCCCCAAATCATAGTAAAGCCTCTAAATCTAACTTTTCAAATTCCCTTTCGTTATTAAAAGCTATTGTATATGGGATCTAAAATATGCAAACTATATCATTGTATACAAATTTTGTGATCCTCCCATTAGTGATGTGAGCTAAAGCTTCAACTTTCCCTATTTGGTGAAATAATTGGTAATTATCACTGTGTAAAGCCCATAGACTATGTTAAACAAAACCCAAGCCCAAATTTAATTTTATAGCCTAGCCCAGCCCAAATATCTTTTATCTTCATTTTGTTAACAAAACAAAAAGGAGGGGGAAGGCAGAAATGGGAAACAGAGAGAGGGGACAGCTTCCAGCTTCCCCGAGTTGGCTAACGACCTCCTTCTTTGGCTTCTAATTTCGGCTAATTTTCGAAGAGTTTTTGGCCGAATAATATGGTGTTTCGAAGCTTGTTTCACCCCCTTTCCATCTATATGCATCTTGTCACCAGATTCTCTATGGATTTTGGAGATCAAAGCTTAGAAGCCGACGGCTACCTTTGTATTTTTCGGCCAAAATCCAGTGTGTTATTGGTAATCCATACGTTAGTTTGAAGCTTGTGTCATACACTTTCTAACCATACCTTTTTTGTTGCATACTGATATGTGAAACTTGAAAATCGAAGAGAAATGAATTTCAGTCACTATTCATCTTTATCAGATGATGTCTCCGATGATTGGTTTCGGTCATCAAACAATTCTTAGAGCATTATTTAGCCAAAAAGAAGCTTAAATTCAGTCAGTGGATTATATTTCATGATTTACATATTGTATTAAAGTGCATTTAATTTGTGCCTTTTCATATAATTTGAGTTATTAGTTTAATTAATTGAGTTACAAGTAGTTCTCTTTACATATAAATTGTTGTTAGAATAAATGATAAATGATTATGCTATTTTTAAATAAGTGTGTGTAAGGTATTAAATTTTAGATAAAAAGATGTTTATGGGTGGTTCTAACAAACTAGTGTTTGAGTATATAGTAATTGATGTTTTGTTATGTTTAAAAATAAAAGAAAAAGAAATATAAAGTGAAATTTGTAGAATGAATGTATGTAATATGTTAAGGGAAGTAGAACGTTTTTTTATGGTTAGAAAATAAACATTTATAATTATATGAATTTATATAGTAAATTGAAGTATTTAGTTATTTCTTTTGAATAACTACATGCATACATACATACATACATAGATACATACATACATATATATATATATATATATGAAAAACTGTGTTTTTGATTTAGGAAATATAGAAATGATGGGCGATTTTATATTCAAAATAATAGCAAATTATTTTGGAGAAAAGTTTTGGAAATTAGAATTTTCTTTCTGCAAGGTTGATATTGCAAAATTTTGAAAATATCCAGCTGTAGGGGGTGAACTTGAAATTCTGAAAATTGTCCCAGAATTTGTAGGGATCTGAATGCAAAATTTTGAAATTTTAAGATATTCAAAGAACTTTCATTTAAATCACGATTTTTAAGATTTTTGAAATTTTTGAAATTTTAAATTGAAATTTTTGGAAATTAGATAAGCTTTGAAGCATAAATATGTGAAGGGATGTTATAAAAGAATATTATATGAAAAGTATAAGATTTTGGGGATAAAAAAATGAAAGCTGTGGTTTATAGAGAATTGAAAAATTATTTTATTTTATGGGTTATAATGATTTCTAAATGCAATTTTTAAGAATATTTTAGAAGATCCTAAAGAGATTTAGAAGATTTATTTTCTAGATCAACTA
Organism: Boswellia sacra; assembly: GCA_013180625.2. NCBI lineage: Eukaryota > Viridiplantae > Streptophyta > Magnoliopsida > Sapindales > Burseraceae > Boswellia > Boswellia sacra. The sequence goes on along the minus strand of SNVD02013971.1, from coordinate 77,122 downwards.
GGAAGAAAATTTAGTGATGTTATTTAGTATTTTATGAATATGCTTACAATAATATTTTAGTAAAGTTAGAAGTATTCAAGTTAGTTCCTATAAAATTCTTGAATATAAATTTAGCATCATTTATTACGTTATTTTTAGTCATTTAGATATTTTAGAGTTAGTTTTCAAAATAGTTCTAGAGATTATTTTTAGTTTCAGAAATAATTCTCAACAAAGATATAGCACTTTAAAAGGAAAAATTCAGATTTTATATTTGAAGTGTTTTTTAGATTATCATAAATGTATATTTTACAATTTTATAGAAAGTGCAAAAATAGAATATTTACAATTATTTTTCATAGCAATTTGATTCAAGGATTTCTTAAAATATTTGGAAATTCTTTTTTTAGATGTTTGTCATGGATTTCAAAGAATTTAAATATTTTCAGCTTTAGCTTGCATCAATTCTTCAAAGTTTAATGAAGTTGCATAAAAAGCAAAGGTTTAGCATATGAAGCCATTTTAAAAAGAAAATCAGTTTTAGCAAAAATATAAAAGTTACCCACAATGGGTTGGTTCAAGTGGTGAAGCGAGCCAGGATGGAGTTGGTACAGCACCAATGGTGAAATCCTGGGTTCGAGTCTCCACAATGGCCTCCTCCATGATTTAAGTGGGAGATCGTGACAGTAAGTTGTGGTTGCGCTAGTCTCCTCCAAGGATTAGTCGTGGTGCGCGTAAGCTAGCCCGGACACCTCGGTTACAAAAAATATATATATATATATATATAAAAGTTCAATTATTTTATACTAAGATAGTACCTAGCTTACTTTAACAGTGAGACAGCAGATTCAGACAAATAGTTATATAGATAGAGGCCTTTTGGGCCCGTTCAGACACACATAGAGGTTTTAAGTCGTGTGATCTAGGCGCTTTAGCCCTTTGGGGGCAGCTCTGCAAATGCGTTTGACAAGTTTAGCAGGACTATGCGATGTTAGATCTCATCAGGTATAGATAGCTCTGCTTGTGCGATGTTAGATCTCACCAGCTATGAGAAGATACATATAGCTCTGCCTGGATAATGTAGATCTCACCAAGTATAAGGAGATTCAGATAGCTCTATTTGCGATGTTAGATCTCGTCAGATAGGATCAAACAACTTCAGGGATACTTTTTTAGTATAATCTGAAAGTGTTTTAAATATGTTCACATGAATTAGCTTGAGATGGAAGCATTATTTACAAAAGTTATTTGAAAGAAGATTTTTTTAAAGGAAATGATGTTTTAAACAAAACTTGAGCGATGATTTTAGCAATAACATCACGAGCTTTATTTTATGAGATTGAGGAACGATGCATTCTTTTTATAAAAGTATGGAATCAAGCTGACGTATTTGAAAATTATTATTCAAAAGTTTATTTGTTTTAGAATTCTATGAGAAATTTGATGATACTTTCAACGAATATGATAGATTTTTTAAGTACAAATACGAGATGAGATTTTCTAGTCAGTGATGCATTACATGATTTTATGAGGAAGTTATATAATTCATGACTAGTTTAAAAAACAGAGTCAATAAGTGTCTAAGTATATGATTTCTAGATGTTTGGTAAATAATCTTTTTTATAAGCGAGAAAAGAAAATATGGAGTTTCCAGAATAAGAAGAATGTATTTGAAAGTTTTATTGTTTGATTTTTGGCATTTATTTATATGTTTATTTTATATAAAAGATTGATATACAGTGATACGTTTTATGCTGAGGATGAGATTAGATAAGTGTTTTAAGTAAAGGTAAGTGTGTGATTTGCTATTATAATTTGAAAATATTATGTTATCTTCGTAGGTAAGTTAGGGATTCTATGAAGTATTTTCTTTACAATGAGTTAAGAAATTATATAGTTGTTTTGTAAGAATGAAGTTCATAAGTAAAGTTTTAAAGAAAGAGTTATTGATTTGTTTTTCAACAAAAGAAAAAGAATACTAATTTCTTGAAAAGTGATTAAATGTTGAAATACTTTGAATGAAAGTTTTATTTAAGAAATGAGTTTTGTAAAGAACAAGAATAAGTAAGTTTATTTTATAGAATTATATCCAACCATTGAGCCCTCAACTCACTCTTTTCCTATCATTTTTTCACCAGGTACTATAGGTTTGGTGCTAAGCTGTCTCTGATGCTAAGGCAGGCCGCACGATGAATAGCTAGAGTTCATGCATTAAAAGCATTTCATTTTATTTATTTATTTATCTTAGTATAAATTTGTAAATTTTTAAACACGTTGAGCATGAGTTGTATTTATTGTTAGCTTGTTGTGGTTGTAAGGACAAGTGTCCTAGAAGAAGTTGAGTTGAGAAATTAATTTTTTTAGAAATTGAAAAAAAAAATGTGTTTTTTGGTGAGGGTTTACTCTAAAATATAGGGGAAACTCTTTCCGATTTTCATTAAAAAATTTCAGAGTATTTTTAGATAATTTATATAAAAGACGTAAACTAGAAATAATTTTTTTATAAATGTTTATATCAGCGCAGCAAAATTGTAGTGAGTCAGTTATTTAAAATATTGTTCTCTTTGGAAATAGTTTTTGGCACGATTTTTTTGTGTAACTAGAAGCAGGTCGTGTCACACTGTGCAAAGGCTATTCCTCCTCTATGGCTTCCATTTCATTACATAATCAACTTGATCAAGTTCCAAACATATAAGGTATAAGGTTGAGTAATCTCTCTTGTATGTGAGGTTCCTTAAAACAATGCACTTTGCAGCTTTGTGTCTCAAATTTTTGGCCTAAAACTTTTTTTAAGGAAGTTCCTTATATTTCAAGTACCTAGTTAACGGTATTGTGCACTAGGAGCATTTCTTGATTTTGTGGTTCTAGGATATCAAGTTGTTTTAAGTATCATCATCGGATGGCTTTGGTTAGTTTAATGTCTGAAGTTGAGGTTAGCTTCATAACTGTGTCAACATATTGACTTTTTTCATCTTGAGATTTGCTCACAAGTATAGTCATCTAATTCTGTAAGGATTTTTTGAGCTACTTCCATACGGGAAGCTTTTCTTTTCTCCTTCACCTAGTATTCTAAGTTAACTTGGTTAACAATGAGCTATGAATCCTTGATGGCTTGTCAAATTCTCAACCCCCAATGCTTTTGCTAATTAGCTTCTCCCAAAAGTGCCTCATGCTTAACTTCATTGCCTATTTTTCCTTGCCTATTGTGTCTATTATACTCCTTAGCTTTGGTTAGAAATTTTGTATACGTGCATGAGGCTTGGTCATTGACCAGAAGAACTAGCATGGGTAGATACTAGTCATCATTGGTGTGAAAGTAATGGCGTTGTTATATACATCGACTTGATAACCTCATTAATTGTGCAATGTAATCTTTAAGGAATTAATTCCTTCCTTGCTTTACCTTCAACAAGTAGTTAGCTAGCTACTTCTATTGGTTGGCACCCAAAACCCATGCAAGGAAGAGGGAGCTCAACTGTGCAAAAAAGCTAACACTACTACGTTCTAACTACCTCTACCGTTGGTGAGCCAGTCCAACAAATCTTAATGGAAAAGCTCTACACATGAGAGCATCTAAAGGTGGATCTGCATCCAAGATATGAAAGCTTCAAGGTACTCCTTGGTTCCTTTTTTCCTTGGTAAATTCTTATTGTTGGCATCTTAAATTTAGAAGGAAATTGAACCAAAAAGTCTCTTCAGTGAATAGAGGAGTAATTTCATCAAGCGAGTGATCTTGAGACTGATTTTGAATATGACACATGATGGAGAGTCAAGTTCTTTGGTGATTTTGGCCGTTTACCCTTATCATGGGCTTTCTTCTTTAAACTTCCCTTTCCCAAGAAAAATGCTTAGAGATTTGAGTAGTGCCTTATCAAACTTGTCCGTCCTATACTTTTGGAAGTTCAAATTGGGAACCTGATGCCTTTTTTTATTCCTTGGCTAGTTTATTGACGTAGGAGTGGAGGAACCAAGGCTTAAATAAACCTTTCGTGATGTCACTATTGTGTTCCCATGAGTAGGCTATGGATTTGGTGCTAGATCATAAGGCAAATTTGTTGCACCATTCGTGCACAATGGTGGTTGACCAATTTCCTTGACGTATTAGCCATGGAAACCAATAAAAGTTATCAATTTAATGAGAGGACTGATGAATGATTGCTAAAGGCGCATCCTCTAATACCAAATTGTTTGTGCTAAAATTAGATGACCTAAATTGGTCGACAAAACTGGATGAAATACAAGAACTTGTTAGTTAGAGCCTATTTCACTACAATCGCAAAAAGCCACTCTAGTTATGGTGCCAATAGGGTTTGCCAGCGTGTCTACTCCAATGCTTAAATTAATAACCTGTTGGTGGGACAGCCTACAGTGCGCCTGCCCCGTTTGATGCGCCTGCTATTGTAGACCTTGTCTTTTGTATGGCTGCCATTTGGCAGGAAATGAAAGGAGCTAACCTGCTGGAGAAGGTTACTTGCAACTGGGACTGTATAGACAGTCCCACTACAGTAAGCTGTGTTATTATTCCAGCAGTGAAAATAATATATATTTAATTATTTTCATACATTAATATAATAATAATAAATTAATTTTTGACATGTGAAAATTTTTAATATATATTTAACCATATTTATACATTAATATGATAATAAAAATTTAATTTTTGACATGTGAAAATTTTTAATATATATTTAACTATTTTTATAAATAATATGACAATAAAAATTTAGGAAATTAGTTTTTTTTTAATTTTTGACATGTAAAAATATTTTTTGGGAATACACCTTTTACAATTCGGGATGATGCTTTATACAAGTCGGAAACATCAATATAGTTAGTCGGAAACAACTTTGGTTACCCTCTCCCGACCAATGGCAACGCCGTCATAGTCATTTGCACGTCCTCCGCAGTTGGAATTGCTAAATTACACCTCCGGTTTAGGCCAATACATCAAATTCTCCATCGTTTGTGCCTTTTATACGACCTAAGAGCTCCCATTTTCCATGTCGAGACCACGCTTTGTACGTCTCAGGAGCGCTGATACAATAAGTCTGGAATGACTCTGATTCCCCTACCACAACCCACGGCAATGCTCGCGTGCACGCCCTTCGCGATTCGAATTGCCAAATTCCCCCTCTAGTCTTGATCGATACGCCAAATTCCCAATCGTTTGCGCCTTTTATACAACCCAGAAGCACGTCTTTTTCGTGTCAGGATCGCGCTTTGTACGAGACAGGAACGCTAATAAAATCAATCAAAATGGCTCTAATTCCCCTCCCTCGACCCATGGCAACACCGTCACCCTCACGTATGCACCCTCTGTGGTTGGAATCGCCAAATTAACCCTCCGATTTCGGCCAATACACCAAATTCCCCATGGTCCGCCTTTTATATGATCCGAGAACGCCCATTTTCTATGTCGGGTTCATGCTTTGTGCGAGTCATGAATATCAATATAATAAGTCAGGATCGACTCCAATTCCCCCATCCCAGCCCACAATAATGCCTGCACCCTCTGTGATTGGAATCCTCAAATTATTCCTTTGATTTTAACGGATACGCCAAATTCCTCATCATTTGTGCCTCTTATATGACCTGGGAATGCCCCTTTGTGGCAGGACCATGCTTTGTACAAGTTAGAATCACCAATACAAAAAGTCAAGAACAACTTCGATTCCTCCACCCTTATGCACGGCAACGCCTACACCCTTGCATGCGCACCCTTCATAGTTGCAATCACCAAATAACCCACCGGTTTAGGTCGATAGACCAAATTCTCCATCAGTCGTGCTTTTATACGACCTTGGAACGCCCCTTTTTCCATGTCAAGATTGTGCTTTGTATGAGTCAAGAATGTCAATAAAATTCGTCGAGAACGACTCCCCGATTCCCCCATCCTGGCCTAAGGCAACCCCGGCATCCTCGTGTGCGCACTCCCCACGATTGGAATCGCCAAATTACCCCTTCGATTTCGGTCGATACACAAAATTCCCTCAGTTCCCGCTTTTTATATGACTCAAGAATGCCCTTTTTCTGTGTCAGGACCGCACTTTGTACGAGTCTTGAATGCCAATATAATCAGTGGGGAACGAGTATACATTTTTCTGACTTATTCACACTTCAATTAATTATTATAATATTATTTATTATTAGCAATCAAAATTTATTAATTTATATAATTACTTCCAATGTCATAATATATTCTAAAATAATATTTATTTTATTATTATTATTGAAAAAAAGATTTGTCGAAAGCCTAAGATAAGGGAATGAAACTAAAATTTTGGGTTGTCCCTTATAAGCAAGTACCCCAAATAAGTCTTTGATTCCACATAGATTTTAGTGTTTAACTAAAGAAAATAAAAAATAAATATTTAGTCTAATAGAATTATTAATATTTTTAATATTTATATTAAGTTAACTATCATATTTTATTATTGTCAATATTTATTTAATGAATTTATTTTTAATATGTACAAATCCATGTTAATACGTACAAATCCATTTAATACATTATAAAAAAAGTAATGAATTAAAAATTGCATTTAATATTAGTCATAACATGCTACCTTGAAAGTTACACTCTCTTTTTTTATGAATCCAAATCCTGTTTTCTGTACTGCACATTATCCAATGCAATTTACATTCAATCTCAACCACATATTCTTTTCAAAATTCAAAATAATTCAAAAGTAACCACATATTCCTAAATTCAATTGAAAACAAAAATACTAGATTCATAAAAGAACATACCCTTAGACACTATGTTGTAAAAGCTTGGTCTTATCAACTTTTTACGTCCCCCCTCTGCATCGATAATCTTCGCAACACAAAAGACAACTTTTGTCTTATAAAAACAATAATTTTAGTTAAAATTATCATTTTACCATTGATTTTAACTTAATATAAAATTATAATTTGATGTAAAATCATTTCTACCCCTTATTTTTAACTTAAATAAAATTATAGATTTAATCACAAGAGTAATTCTTAAAACTAAAATACATAATAAAAATACTTCACTAATGAACTTTAAAAATTTATATATATCAGCCATCAATAAAATTTCAACATTTCAATCCTAAAATAACAATTAAAAAAAAGCCATTTACAACTACACTCGAGTAGCATTATCAAAATTGATAAAACAACTCCACCTTCCATTTAATCGACCTTGCCCTACAATAAAAATAAATTAAAACCATTTTATACCAAGAAATGTGAGTAAATAAAATCTTGAATATTGAGTATCAACAAAAAGAAAAAGCATTAAAAGCACAAACAACAACTAATCATAAATAAGTACATTTAAGAAGTTCCAAGCAATTTTAATAATTATCTTAAATGAAAAGTTTTAACATGAAAATAACTGATATGAACCTCCTTGCCCAATTCTACTTGATTGTGCAATAAAATAGTTCATCCTAACAAAATATTCTCAATATCAAAATATCTGTAATGATAATAGTTAAGCAGAACCAATAAACCAAGAATAGCCTCTTTGTTAGGATAAATGTCATTTCATTCCTTCAAATCTTCCTACTAAACTAAACGGCTAGTAGCCTAACTGTGTTCTTCTAACACTGTTATTCTTAAATTTAGAACAAATTTTCTAAAATTTCATGTAATTTCTAATTCTAATTGCAGAGACCTTTAGAAGAAAATAGAACCATGATGCCATATGAAACATAAAGGATTCGAATAGTCCCTCATTTAAAATAAGTTTCAAAGACATTAATTGAGATGTTCCAATTTCAGTCCATTACAATAAAAGATACAAAAGAATGAGACAATCATATCAAACTTTTAGTTTCAAGTGCCCCCAGAGACCACCCGTATAGATTCCAAATATTTGATTTGCCCAATCCGAACTCCTACATTCTATATTGGCTAACTTCCGAGAATGTGTGTTGCTTACCTGTCTTTCTCTTAACACAAGAAGTCCACAATGTCTCTCAACATTTACATTAACTCAATTAAAAGTTCTCATAGTTGTCAATATCCATCTCCCATCATTCCCTAATATCCCAACAATACGAAATATGGAGTATAAACCAACAGAAGGGCCAATAGGTTATAGGTGTTTATTTATGTATCATTTTCATATCAATTCATCTATGTTTCTTTGCTATAATCCTTGGTATTTTTATGTTTTTGTGTGGTTTTGATGTTTGTAGGAGTTTTGGAGGAACTTGCACAAAAATGGAGTAAAACCCTTCATTTTCACCTCTGCTAGTCAACCATCTTCTCGGATTTAATTGTATTGATATACAATGAACCCGATGACATATTATATACCGTTGGAAAAACTCTCGAAGTCTATTTTCTGGAGAAATTTACGGTTTATAAATCCATTCAGTGTACCAAAAGTTGTAATCAAAACAGTGTGAGAAGTATAGAAATGTAATTCCACAAATCACTGTAGCATGTATAATACGGGCACTGTAGCAAGTCACTGTAGCAGAGTATTTAAACACATTTTAGGGTTTTATTTTCATAACTTGAAGAGGGGAAAACGTGGGAGGAGGCTGCATTTCTGGATTTCTCTCATCCCTTGGAGTTCTTGAAGGAGAAAGAAGATTTTGAAAGAGGAGGAACTACAATTCCAAGAAGATTCATCTACAAAGAAGATTTTCAAAGAATTTGCTAAGTTCTTTCTTTCCTTTTCAATTCTGGAATTTCTCTGTATTGTATTTGTTATTCTGATTGAATATGTGTAACTAAATCTGAATTGGTTGAGGGTGATTTCAAAGCCCTTGATATGGATTTTGTGAGTTGATTGTGTAAGAAATTGTTATCCAATTCTCTAATTGAAGTTGCTTGTATTTTCCCATATCTAATGCTTATGATTGCTTACTGATTGTATTTGGAATGGCCAACTGAATATAATCTGTTGTTGTCTATTGCTAGATTAGAAATCTCGATCCGTAATTGTCATGAATTTTGAATCATTAGTAGCAAAATTGTGATCAGAGATTGCAATTGGAAAATACAACCTAGGTTAAATAATCTGAACTTGTGTGATTATTGCTTAGATCAACCTATCTTTCTTATCGTAATGCTTTCATTGAATTAAACTTAGAGAGCTTGTTCTAGGTTGTTTAATGGATAGAGATTAAATAAAGAGCTTGTTTTATTTAACAACAAAGTAATGAAAGATTGGGGTAACAGAGCTTGTTGTTATCTACGGTTGATAACTTCAATACTGTAATTGGATGACAATTCTACGATTAATTCACAAATCCATATCTTGTGGTAGAGAAGGATCCATTAACCAGATTTCTCTCATTGATCTTTCATTCAAATTAACCTATATTTTGTTATTCTTAATTTGCATTCTTATTTCATTTAGTTAATCATTCAACAAAACCCCCCCTCATTTAGTTTATTGTTGCTGGAAAATAACAAATTCAATTAGAATCAATCCTCGTAGGAACGATATCTTACTTATCACTTTATTACTTGTGCGACTAGTATACTTGCTAGTTTCGAACGCATCAATAGGATCCTCCTAAGTGAAAGTGATTCTATTAATTATCTCACAAAAGAAACAAAGATGATCACATTTCCAAAATATACATATTTCACAGCCTAAAAAAAAATTAAAGTAAACTAGTAAGGGTATGCTAAGTCCCAAATTAAAGTACTACCACTAATTCAAACACAAAGTTGATATCATTAATTAACTTACCAAAGTGGAAAACAAGAAAACACCTTAGTATGCATATAATAAGACAAAGATATAGATTAAAAAAAACATCACACAACTAATCCTCACAACTAAGTAGAATTAGGATGACTTGTACTTTACAAGAAAACATAACATCCTTTTTCTTTTGACACTTTTGTAGTAAAAGGATGACTTTAGTAATGAACAACTTGAACAAAATCATAGTGCAATAAGAAAAATATTCACCACCAATAACAACTCTAAAAGAAAAAATTTAGCTTCTATAGAACTGCAAATGGGCAACATAGTAGGAATCCTCAATTGTTTTAGATCCAAGGGTTGCAAAGCGCATAAAATTAACAGATCTAAAAGCTTAGTTTTTATTATTACTTTGTACTTCACAATTTCTAGCTCGAATTCTAAATGCATGTGAAGGTTTTTTTTTCTTAATAGGAAAGCATATAAATTTTGATAGAAGATGACTAAAACTAAATATAACACCTCACCAACGAGAAAGTGAATCAAATATGCATTAAAATGATATATCGCATGCCTAATATAACTCCATATTTTAGTAGAAGAATCATCTGAGGATTTGAACTAAGGTATACTATACTTTTAAGAGTCATAATGGCACAGTTTAGATCACCTCCAAAATACTTCATCATATAGCAAACTTAACAAGTATTCAAGAGCTCCACAGACCATATGCTACTCAAGTACCTATATTCAATACAAAAAGAAGTATATTCACAGATTGGTTATTTTATTTTATTTAAAAAAAAAATTGTGAATCAAAGTAAACCTCAAATCCACCGGTTACTGTGAAACTTTCGACAGGAATGAGACAATCTTTTAGTTATAATTTTAGTCACAACTAGTAGATATATAAATATTCCATTAGGTTTTATATACCTAGATCAAGAGCATCAATCACAAGAGATATCGAATAATGTAAAGCATAGATTAAAACAATAATAATAATATCATGTCTATAGTGGAAATCTCTTACTCAATACTGCCCCACAACACTAAAATTAAGGTGAAGCTTGTCCCATTAGAAGTTTAAAAATGAGAATCCCCAAAGTCATTGTCATGGCATGACTTTATACTTTAAACATTACTTCTCCTCCAGCCTAGTTCAAACCTTAATATCAGGACTTACCTAATCAACCTTACCCAAAAGAATAACTTACCGCAAAAAGCCTATTTCTCTAATTGTGGTCAAGTCTCAGCATTTCTTCTATACAGCTTCCTATTTCTCCGTTTGTACTAGGCTTCACCTTTGACAAGTTTAAAGTGGTTCACTTCACAAAACAAATACTATTATAAATTAAGTCAACATCATCTCAAACACAAAGTCCTAGACCTAGAACAGATACTATTATACTGAATCAAGCTGAAAACAATAGAGCTATCTAGATTCCAAAAAGAATATAAAAAAATGAAAACAAAATACATGATGAAAAGATTCATGAGATAGTAACCAACGCACCAAGCTCAAAACTAGATTATCATTAAACAATAATTATAATGCCATACAGAACATAGAATTGTAATAAGACAAATTCCTGCTCCACAGAAATAGAAGCTTGGTTAGATAATCATAAAACAGAACAAGAATCAAATAATGAAACATGCTTGATCTAACGAATTTTAAATTGGACTCGATCATCAAGAAATAGAACTAGAAATTAACAATGGATCCAAATAATAAAACAGAGAAAACGTCATAAAAAAGAGCTCCAATTGAGAAGTGTGACCCGCATAGGTACCATAAATACACTATACTTCAATCAATCACTATGCACAATACCAATACTTTAGTTTCAGGAGGTCATAACGATTAAATTAGCTACGAGGATGGGGCATATTACTTCTTACCTTGGGTTTCATTTACATGAGAAGCAAATATTTCCAGTGAGAACCAAATGCCTCTTACAACTTTCTTTAACAACTAGACGGAAGAGCTCATGGACTTGGCCCTGGTAATTTCTGGCTGGGGAAGATAAATTTTTAAAGGCAAATTAACACCGCCCTCTACTAAAATATGAATGTAACATCCTTGCTGTCAGAAACGATTATTTTGACAGGGAAATCTATTAATTTAAGACATATGCTGCTCACCTAATCCACACACTTCCCCTTCACGCACAGCTTCCCTCACTCCTCTGCCTCCACTACCATGTAAGACATAGCACCCATGAGCTAATTTTTGTTCCAGTTCCTTCAATTAACTCCTGCACTTGACACATGGATGTGTGAACCGTAGCCGCAACAATGAAGTCTGAAGCAGGATAGCCAATTAGGCATGGGGGTATGGGTTTAGGCCCTCGTGCCAGCAAGAATTTTGGGCTTTGTTATCTGTTGTTTTTAAATTCTGTTGTCTGTATTGCATATTTTTTAATATAATTTATATTTAATTTTAATTATATATTATTTTTAAAATTTAAAATAATTTAAAATCAATCATATATTCTTAAATTTAATTAAAAATAAAAATATTAGATTCATAAAAAAATACGTACTTGAGTGTCAACTCTAATCCTTTTTCCGTTTTAATTTTGTTTTTCTTTTTTTCTTTTTTTTTTCTTTTAACAAGTTTGTATAACTAGCTAGTCCAGCAGCACGTCATTCCTCCGCACCTGTTGGATTGATCTCACGGTCCAAAAATAAGGGCACATTCGTTGTTAGCTACGGCCCTTGCTAGTGTATAATTGGATGAAAATTGAGCTGAAGTAGCCCAGACAGTGGATCTTATGGGTAATTGTCCTTTGGAGTCAAGGGCATACCCCTATTTGTGGGTCTGAGAGGGCCAAGGCCCCTCCTTAAGTTACAAAAAAAGAAAACCTAATTAATATCATATATTTTAAAATTATGCATATTAGCCCCTCTATGCAAATATTGGCAAAATATATTTTAATTCTACAATAAATAAGTGATGATTCTTCATATATATTTTTCAAATTTCTCATATTCACGTGAGTCACTAATAAATTATTAAGTGCCTCATTTTATTATTGATATCATAATTATCTTTCACTTATTTTTTTACTATTCGTACTGTCTCACTCTCAAGTAAAATTTAACTTTTTTTTATTTTTAGCCTTTCTTTTTTTGAATTCTTTAAATTTTTAGTTGTAAAGGGTAAATCCGCTTTTTTTTAGTTTTCTCTCTCTTTTTTTTTTTTTATCATGACTTTCTTTTTTCAATATATAAAACATGAAAATTTTCAATGAATTTTTCATCAAAAGTGGAGAATTCATAATGAATTTTTAGAAACTATATTTTGGGATTATGATGCGTTCGTAACTAGCAAGTATACTAGTCGCACAAGTAATAAAGTGATAAGTAAGATATCGTTCCCACAAGGATTGATTCTAATTGAATTTGTTATTTCCGGCAACAATAAACTAAACAGGGGGGATTTTTGTTGAATGCTTTACTAAATGAAATAAGAATGCAAGTAAATAATAACAAAACAGAGAGTAAATTTGAATGAAAAATCAATGGGAGAAAGCTGGTTAAGGGATCCTTCTCTACCACAAGATATGGATTTGCGAATTAATTGTAGAATTGTCATCCAATTACACCATTGAAATTACCAACCGTAGATAACAACAAGCTCTGTTATCCAATCTTTCCTTACTTTGTTGTTAAACAAAACAGGCTCTTTATTTAATCTCTATCCATTAAACAACCTAGAACAAGCTCTCTAAATTTAATTCAATTGATGCATTATGAAAATAAAGACAGGTTGATCTAAGCAATAAACACACAAGCTCGGATTATTTAACTTAGTTTATATTCTCCAATTGCAATCTCTGATCACAATTTTGCTACTAATGATTAGAAATTCAAGACAATTACGGATCAAGATTTCTAGTCTAGCAATAGACAATATCCAGATTATATTCAGTTGGCCACCCAAATACAATCCAGCAAGCAATCATAAGCATTAAACATGGGAAAATACAAGCAACTTCAATTAGAGAATTGGATAACAATTCCTTGCACAATCAACTTACAAAAACCATATCAAGGGCTTTGAAATCACCCTCAACCAATTCAGATTTAGTTACACATATTCAGATAGAATACAAATACAATACAATATGGAGACATTCCAGAAAATGAAAGGGAAAGGGAAAAACTTAGCAAATTTGATGAAATCTCTTAGGATTTGTAGTTCTTCCTCTTTCCAAGCCTTCAATCTCCTTCAAGAACTCCAAGAGATGAGAGAAATCCAAAGATGCAGCCTCCTCCACGTTCTCCCCTCTTCAAGTTATGAAATAAAACCCTAAAATGTGTTTAAATACTCTGCTACAGTAACGTGCTACAGTGTCCCGTATTATACATGCTACAGTGATGTGTGGAATTACATTTCTACACTTCTCACACTGTTTTGATTACAACTTTCGGTACACTGAATGGATTCATAAACCGTAAATTTCTCCAAAAAGTAGACTTCGAGAGCTTTTCAACGGTATATGATATGTCATCGGGTTCATTGTATATCAATACAATTAAATCCGAGAAGATGGTTGACTAGCAGAGGTGAAAATGAAGGGTTTTACTCCATTTTTGTGCAAGTTGCTCCAAAACTCCTACAAACATCAAAACCACACAAAAACATAAAAATACCAAGGAATATAGCAAAGAAACATGGACGAATTGATATGAAAATGATATATAAATAGACACTTATCAAATTCCCCCACACTTAGACTTTGCTAGTCCTCGAGCAACTACGACAATGTGAAATAAAACTAAACCGAAACAGAATCAACAAAAAAATTAAAACACACAAATGCTTCATCTTGCAAATAGGCCTCAAAGATTGTACTTAATTATAACCCAAGGAAAACTTCAAAATAATGCACTTGATCAAGAATTTCATCTCAAAGATTAGTTTCGCTTCATTTCAATTCCTCAAGTGTGTGTGTGTAGAGCCATTCTCACCTAATCACTTGTAACCCGGATGAGTTTATGCATAAAAATGAATCATATTTAATATTGAAGATGTGTGTATAAATGAACTCCATAGGCCTGCTTTTCAAGTCACTCTCCACTAATGTAGACATGCACAACACCAAGAATCAAGTAGGACTTTATTAAGCTTGTAACGTTTGGCTTGGGTGAAGGTATGATAAAGGATAATAATTTGGCTCAAATCACCCACAAACACATAAATCATTCAAGACTATGTAGAGCTCAACCCTATAACACAACTTCATTTCAATTCACCAGGTTACTCCCCCAAACTTATTTAGAACACTCAATCTTTTTTTTTTTTTGTAGGAAACAAAAGAAAACTACACTCCCACACTTTGTTGTTTCATTCTGTTTAAGAACACTTAAGGGTATAGATCTCTTATTCTTCTTCTTTTGTTCTTTTTTTTATTCAATTAGAATCAATCCCCAGCAACGACGCCAAAAACTTGATGCGTTCGAAACTAGCAAGTATACTAGTCGCACAAGTAATAAAGTGATAAGTAAGATATCGTTCCCACGAGGATTGATTCTAATTGAATTTGTTATTTCCGGCAACAATAAACTAAACAGGGGGGATTTTTGTTGAATGATTTACTAAATGAAATAAGAATGCAAGTAAAGAATAACAAAACAGAAAGTAAATTTGAATGAAAAATCAATGGGAGAAAGCTGGTTAAGGGATCCTTCTCTACCACAAGATATGGATTTGCGAATTAATTGTAGAATTGTCATCTAATTACAGCATTGAAGTTATCAACCGTAGATAATAACAAGCTCTATTACCCCAATCTTTCCTTACTTTGTTGTTAAATAAAATAGGCTCTTTACTTAATCTCTATCCATTAAACAACCTAGAACAAGCTCTCTAAATTTAATTCAATGGATGCATTATGAAAGAAAGACAGGTTGATCTAAGCAATAAACACACAAGCTCGGATTATTTAACTTAGGTTATATTCTCCAATTGCAATCTCTGATCACAATTTTGCTACTAATGATTAGAAATTCAAGACAATTACGGATCAAGATTTCTAGTCTAGCAATAGACAATACCAGATTATATTCAGTTGGCCACCCAAATACAATCCAGCAAGCAATCATAAGCATTAAACATGGGAAAATACAAGCAACTTCAATTAGAGAATTGGATAACAATTCCTTGCACAATCAACTTCACAAAAACCATATCAAGGCTTTGAAATCACCCTCAACCAATTCAGATTTAGTTACACATCTAGATGTGTATAAATACAATACAATATGGAGACATTCCAGAAAATGAAAGGGAAAGGGAAAACTTAGCAAATTTGATGAAAATCTCTTAAGATTGTAGTTCTTCCTCTTTCCAAGCCTTCAATCTCCTTCAAGAACTCCAAGAGATGAGAGAAATCCAAAGATGCAGCCTCCTCCACGTTCTCCCCTCTTCAAGTTATGAAATAAAACCCTAAAATGTGTTTAAATACTCTGCTACAGTAACGTGCTACAGTGTCCCGTATTATACATGCTACAGTGATGTGTGGAATTACATTTCTACACTTCTCACACTGTTTTGATTACAACTTTCGGTACACTGAATGGATTCATAAACCGTAAATTTCTCCAAAAAGTAGACTTCGAGAGCTTTTCAACGGTATATGATATGTCATCGGGTTCATTGTATATCAATACAATTAAATCCGAGAAGATGGTTGACTAGCAGAGGTGAAAATGAAGGGTTTTACTCCATTTTTGTGCAAGTTGCTCCAAAACTCCTACAAACATCAAAACCACACAAAAACATAAAAATACCAAGGAATATAGCAAAGAAACATGGACGAATTGATTTGAAAATGATATATAAATAGACACTTATCAGATTATAATTAGTTTTCTTTCAACTTTTTTTCATGTATGTTATTTAAGTAATATATTTATTCATTTTTATTTTATTGATTTAGATTAATCGACATATATATATATATATATATATATATTATTGTTTCATTTTCAAAATTTGTATAAGAGTTCATATTTGATCAATGTTAGTAACCTTAAATATTAATCAATTAATATAATTTCTCATATTTAGAATTTATAATATAGTTTAATATTTTGGCGCCACTAAAACCATAATCCTGGGGTTGCCACTGGGTTTGCCACTGTTTGAAGTGTTTTATAATCATGTAGTGTTTAGGTTTGCTCGGACCTGAATTCAAGGTGGTTACAACTAGTAATTATCATTTCACTTTTAGGATTTGGTTTTATCCCATCCTGTAGTTGAGGGATTGCAGGTAGATCCCATATGAGTGTGGAGCTTAAGGAGGATTCTCTAAGGCTGAGGTTGGAAGTACCGTCAACCCTTTTTAAGTAGTTAGGTTGATAATTGTCAATGAATAATTGTTTATATACAACCTGACTTACCACAAACTTATTGGATAGGTGGGTTTCGGTTTATTTGATTAAAAAATTTTTATTTTCTTTTCATTTTTACTTATCTAATAAATTTATGTGATGTCAGGTTGTATAGATTTAATTATTTGAATTGGTTGTATACGTAAAACTACTCAATTACCAATTAACTATATTGAGGTTAATTTTAGTGGGTGCATTTGTGTTGTTCATGTAAATCAGGGCATCTTCCCCTCTTTACAGGGATTTTGGATGTGGAAAAGGCCTTGTTGCGCCATGTGGCGTCTGTTACATGTTGACCTATACATTGACCAGGTCAACTTTGACCACCTTGATGGTTGAAACCTCATGGGCTTCGTAGCCCTCTTTACATGAATCCTTTTATTTTGCTTTGGATTGATCTTCCTGTTGGATTATATTTTGGGCTTGTATAGACTTAAAGTCTATGTAAATGGATTCTATTACCATCCAAGAACTTACTCTAAACACCTATATGCAAAATTAACAATAGTAACCTTATTTATTAATTTTTTCATCTTTTATGTAATTTGTTTCTCTCTCTACACAAACTAAATCACTATTGCTTTTCTCTTTCATTTTGTTTACATATTTCATATTCTTTCGCTAGAGTTCGAAAACTAAAATAACAATTTTCAATAATTAAAGCTTGCAAAACATTTTCATTTTGACTTTACCAAATTAAAAGAGAAAACAAAAATCAAATGAAAATTGATAACATTTATCAATAAGGTTATATTAGCAAACGCAAATTTTTCATGGCTGACCCAATAAGAAAAAGACAAAGAAGAGAGTAAACAGTATTTATACTCTATATTTTCCTATGTATTTTTTGGTTTGATTTATGCACTCAGTTTCTTTTTCCATCCAATCTAAAGGTACGCATCTACTTAAACCTCCTTGAATACATCGCATATTTCAAGCTAATATTGCTATCTATCACTTGTAAAAACAGTAATTTCCAGTATTACGGTTCCTTGTCTGCTTGATCGTTGGAGAACAAAAACCAAAATTTTGAACTTTTGAGAAACCTATGTGCTAAATTATTCGAGTTTTCAATCCCGGTAGACTCTCGTGTGTGATCTATTTGTCTCATCTATCAATTTTAATCTCAGCTCACATAGGAAGGCTCTTAGCAATCACTTATGGAGAATTATTCTTCTAGTGAATTGAAAGAGGGAAGAAATTTAGCACAAGAAATAAAAAGTTATGAGGTCCTACAAATGAGAAATTCGTGTATCTAATTTCAAATAAGAATATTCTAATAATAAAATAATTTATTAAATAAATAGATATACATAATAAATTTTTTCGTGTAAATAATTCCATCCTATACAAAAATGGATAGGTCACTTAAATATATTCAATATAAATAATTAATTTTTTACCCTAATAATGCATTTTATTTTTCTAAAAAAGAAGGTGATATTTATTAATGGACACTTAGGTAGACCATTTAGCCGTGGTTTTTTTCCGCTGTACCCTAGCCATTTCCTTAAGGCATTGAGATGTAGACGAATAGAGTAATCAAATCAATGGAACCGCTCACTCTAGCCTACGAGCTGCTATGAAACGCTTTCCAATAAAACAAAAGAGAGGCTGAGGGAGAACTGAAGCGTTTAGTTTAGCCTCGAGAGAATAAGTCACGTGGAGACACGTGAGGCAACCGTGCCGGCGTGCCATATTTTATCCTACACCAACACAAGACGTAAAAAAAAATAATGACAATAATAAAAAAAGAGTAATGCTACTTATACAAATTATTTATATAAATTTACACGTATAAACTGATGTGGCATCCCTATGTGATCGCCATATCATCCATCTTAATTAATGTCATTTATAATTAATATATATTTATCAAATCACTGTATTTATTTGTCAAATCATATTATACCACGTCAATTTGTATGGATGAGTTTGTATAAATAGTTTGTAAGAGTAGCATTACTCATAAAAAAAAGAGTGCGGAAGGCAGGGTGTGGGACTCACGTGAGGAGCAGCTGTCTCTTTTGGCAGTTTCTGTAGTCACATATTTACATACATGTGTGAAAGCAACATGTTCTTTCTTCATTTTTTGGATAAATAGATGACGTGGATCGCGGGTCTCACAGTGGATCCGAACCAGACCACTAGTGAGGAGATGATCCAAGATTGCATTGCTTGGTGGCTGGCGTGACCAGTCTATAATTACATATTTACCCCCTTCTATTGTACCCACCTCTTGGATAATTATTTATCTAGTCCCTCCATCCAATCCAATGGAGGAAATCCCTTGCATGCCCTAATTAACACAGACTTTTCAACAATTAGGTGCTTTTTTTTATAGCGTATCCATATGTTTTTAAATATATATGAATTTATTTATGATCAAATTTAAGTCCCACTTCCCAAATGTGGAAATAAACCTTCTTAGGAAAATATCGAAAGTAGTATTGACAACGTTGGATAGCCTTCAATGGTAGATCAAATTAATCACTCTAGTTTGTAAAAGCGTCTCTATTTTACATCAATAATATGATTAATGTTGGTTCCATACGTGACATATATGGCATGTGCATTACACATAATAATTTAATTTGTCATCATGTGATAAAAACATTAAATGTGGTTATTCTACTAATCTCATTTATTTTATATAGATATTTTGTTTTAGGAGAATTGTAATTATAATATAATAAGTTTGGATTTAGTATCATAGTTGAAAGTTTTATACTTGCATTAATTATCTTTTATTAGATTATGATATTTTTTAAGTATTCTAGTTTACTTAGGAGAGTATATTATCACTTCTTATAATGTTTGATTATTATCTGAACTTTTCTTACGAGCTTTATGAAATTCTATAGGATCATGATAAAGATTACAATTGATGTCAAATACTATATAAAGTTATCTTCATAGCTTTTAGTGGAAGGCATTCAATGCATTCAAGGCAAATTGAGAGAGAGCAAGCAAGAGCAAGTTTGAGTGCATCTTTTATTTGTTTTTTATGTCTTGTGTAAAGCTTTAGGCTTTGGTTAATTGTTATAGAACGTGTGAGCTTAAGGGAGTTGAGTAATCACATGTGTCTGTACCAGTTACGGATATTATGTTATTCTTAACGGATATTATGTTATTCTTAACTATGTTTAGTTAAGATAGTCGTGACAGAAAAAAATAGCATTAGAAGAGTGTGTGAAGGACTATGATTGTGATTGAGGTTGATCAAGTTTACATAGATTAAGTTAGTGAGTAAGCATGTATCTAACACTATAAAGAGTCGAGTGTAAACACATACAACATAGTAGATTACAACTCTTGTTGTCCGTGGATGTAAGTTGGTTATAACCGAATTATGTTAAAATCATGTTCCAATTTACGTTAGTGTTTTCAGTTATATTATTCGTAACTACCATACACTGCAAAAACTTTCAGTTACAATAACTATTGTGTAAGATTTTGGTTGCATGTTCTTTGGCATTTAATATATTTACTTATAATAAAATAATGCCACCAATGAAATAAATTATGATCAGGGGGTTTTAACTAAGAAATTATCACTTGGATAATTCTGTTTCTATACACATAACAAACTTCAGATTTTAATAAATAAATCTTAATCAAATTCTAATGATTTTGTACTAAGCCAGATTATATGAATTTAGTTATATAAATTTATTGCACACTAGAATTTTATATATATCAACCTAGATTTCTAACATTCCATTACAATTCAATGTGAATTAAGGTATGTTTATCTAATAGACTACTGTTTAATGGATCGGTTTAAATTTTAATGTATGAATTCATTCAGGGCGGAGCTATGACGCTTTGCTCCTGGCCTCCCCCAGCCCCAAATTTTTTAAAAAATCATTTGCAGAGAAGTTTATAACATTACATACCATAGTCATTAACATTTGTATTTATATCAGTTTGGCCGCTCTCGAATTACTGTTTATTTCTAGCCACTTTTCTTAATTTTTATCTTTCACCGTCGTTGGCCTTTCCAGCTACCAAATCCAGGCTCTTCCCCTTATTCTTTTATTGATGCTAATTAATTACTGAGATGTATATGTCTATTATTGGCTGACAATAGAATGCAACTCACAAAACGTTTAAGAACACCGATTTATTTATATTTTAGATATTAAGGAGGCAACAACATCATCATCTATATTGAATTCAATTCAATTCATATCTATTGAAAATTTTAAGCGTGTTTGTATATTTAGGTGCTCTCTATTTAAATAATTAATAGAGTAATACTATTCTTATAAATGATATGTCATGATTTCATTGGATAAGTTAATTTCAAATTTTAATTACATTAATTAATGTGAATATTGTGTCAATCATTCAATAACACACACATATTTGTATAAGTGAGTTTGTATAGATTGTTTGTAAGGGTATCACCACTCTAATTAATATTATCCTCGTACCTACTTTTTTTATGCAATTTAATCAAATAGTCTATCATAAAAATAACTAGACTAGTGATACTCTAACAAACTCTATGTACAAACTTATGTATACAAATAGATATGATATTATTTATTTGTTTACGTATGATTATCGTTCATTAAATGATAGATTTTGTATATTTATTACTCCAATTACCTTATGACACATAAAGTTTGTATGCAAGAATTTGTATAAAAAATTTGTAAAACTAGCATTATTATAATAGTTTAGATAATATTAATTCTGTATAGGTTTCATAGTATTAAAATATTTTAAAAAAAGTAATTTTTCAAGATCATTCGGTATATATAACTTCACATAAATAAAATTTATGTTTTGTTTGTTTTCATAGTATATAAATTTTCGGTATGGAATTTCTTTTTTCAAATTTCCCATTGTTATTTAAAATATCAAAAGAATATAAGAGTTTCTTCAAATAGAATTTTAAGGTGGTTTTGTTTCAATATTTAAAAATAATTTTTATGTAAACAAATAATTCTTTAAAAGAATAAAAAAAATATCAAATAGAAACTTCGGCACAACTCTCAATAAAAGTGATATAAAGGAATTGATTTTATATCTAATTTAAGTTATCTACGATAACATTTAAGTCCAGGTGCATGCTCTTTCCAAAATTGGAAATAAAATCACGTTGGTGAAAGATCAGAAATGATATTAACAAAACATTGCCAGTCAAGCCTTCCGTGACGGATGAAATTTATACATCACTATTAATTTGCATAACCTATATGGTTACAATAATTGTGTGTCAGATTTAGGTTATATGTTCTTTCACATTCAAATATCATATTTACATTTTAATTAGGGTAATGCTACACCTACTACCAAATCATATAATCAGCAGCTTATAACTTAAGTTGGTATTCACTAGACGAGGAAAAATCCAAAAATGAAAAAAATGAGTTATATGTTCAGTAAAATTTTATCAATTCAGATTATAAGCAGTTAGTTATGAGATTTGACTGTACATATAATATTATTCTTTTAATTAATGTCACACTGAAACCAAAATTTCTAATAAAATTAAAATTAAAATTGATAAATTTTATAATATGTCATATTATATTATAAATATATTTATCATAACATTATTGGATTGACAAGTGAGTTTTATATTTTCAATTGGAAGAATCAATTATTTTATTTAAAAGATTAATTTATTAGGTGGATAGATCAGTTTCTCTTATAAACTCAAAGACTACTCCTCATAACTGTTTAATAAAAATAAAATTATTCAATAAAAGATTAGAAATTTGTCTAATTTTGTGTTAAAAAAATTGTGTCAAAAGATCCATTCCCTTTTTTATTATTTTCTCTCAATTAGAGAATACCACTTACCTCTCAAGTTTCAAAATTACCCTAACCTCCTATAAAATCTAATGATTGAGATATGATGAGTTTGTAGCATTAAATATAATTTTTTAACTTTTAATCTCAACTATTTGATTAGGCTTCTAAGGATTAGAAAATTATATCAATTAATTGTGTTAAAATTTTATGTTAAAATATCATTTCTCATTAAAAATATCTAAAATGGCCAAATTAATGGTTGAATTGGATAATAAAAGAGCCAAAGAAGGACGAACCCAAGATAAACAACGCATATTTGTGAGTACGGTCTTTTCCCTACGCCCGTGAAATTTGCATTGATTAACTTATATTAAGATGTCAGGGTAATTGAAAATGACATAAATTAAGGGGCTCGTTGAAAAAGATCCCTTCTAAAAATTTAGACATTTTGATCCATCCAACATTCATCACTTGATAGTCGACATTGTCAACTATTGCATATATTGTCTATTATCGAACATTAGTGTCCAACAATTAAAAAAAAAAAATTGTCTATTTGTCGATTTGTCAAACAAGGATCATGCCATTAAGGGGCTATTTTATATACGGGTTTCTGAACATGGGAATAAGAATCTAAAGCTTAACCCTTGTTTGATTGACTTATTTGACTTTTTAAACCTTGAAATTGGGTTTTTTTATAGGTTTCAAATGACCCTCTAGAGGGGTAATGTCAAACCCTCTCAAACACTTAGGAGCCATTTGATATGACTGTTTACTTTCACCGAAATGAGATTCAAATTATTGAAAAAGTGATTATGAGAATATAATATATAAGAAACTAATATTATTATGTTTAGTTACGAGTAGGAATCTTTATCTTTTATATATATGAAAATCAAATTACTTCGTATGGTACCATACAGGAATGTGTTAATTTTTTTTTTAAAAGGTAAGTAAACTTTAATACAATTAAAATTTTTCCAATCTATGAAAAATACTTCTTTTATTTTTCATATTTTAGTATAAAATTAATAAATATTTATAATAGTTGAATTATTCATCTAATCAAATTCCAAATCATTAAAAATTTTCCAACAAAATTATCTAGAAATTCATAAACACCAAATCCCATATCAAATAAAAAAAGAAAGAAATTGTTTCTGTTTAATTTTTTTTTAACAAACAAGACAAAAACTAGAAATAAATCACATGGCCATTGCAACCCCTCACAACACTGCAACCCCTCATGGCCACTGCAAATTTTGCACGACCACCATTACAAAAATCAAGCAATTGCACAACCATCGATCTACCATAAAAAATCGCACAACCACCAACGTGAAAATTAAACAAAAATAGTACAACCATTGATCTACTATCCAAAATCGCATAACCACCATTACACACACCACCCACGGCCAGCACCGCTAAACCATCGATCCACCATCCAAAATCCTCACTGTTGTAATCCAGCCATAAAGAATCGTGCTACCACTGTCCAGCTGCGGGTGACCTAACTCGTTTTTGGTAGTTGTCGCCGCTACCATCCACCACAAGCGTCGTTGAGACAAAAGCAGGAGAGAGAGAGAGAGAACTAGTTCATGGGTTTAAGAAGCCAAGATAAGGGGAAGAGAGAACGAGAGACACAAACAGCTGGGATTGTTTAACCGTGGGTTTTTATTTGATTTTTCGTGGGTTTAGAGTTTGAGATTTTGGTTTCTTGACGTTGAAATAGGATCTTGGGAGAGAAGGGAAGAAGGAACGTTAAATGAGTAAGAAGGAAAAAGATAATTTGTTGATGTTGAAATGGTTTTGTTGAAGATGTTAAAATGAGATTTTGGTGGTGTACTAATTTTGGTGGAGATGGGTTTTACTCTCCTGTTAATCTCAAACTCAAAAGATGAGAGGGTCCATATTGCCCCTCTCGACAGTCATCTGAAGCCCACACGAAAAGCACATTCTCGAGTTAAGAACAGTAAATAAGCAAACCAAACATGGAGTGGGTTTCAGTTTCCCATTTCCATAAGGACAAATCTCATACCAAATAGCCCATTAGAGTTTCATATTAGGAGGAAACCTAAATCCACTCTTATATAAATTTATTTATCTATATCATTTACAATAAATTTAAAAAGATTACTAAATTATATATAAATTCATACAAACTCTTATAAATATAATAGATAAACATATATAAAAATATAAATAAAAATATTATTTATTTATTTATATTATTAAATAAATATATAATATAATATAAATTAATTAAGATAAATATATTTATATGTATATAATATCTAGATTAATAATTATATATATATTTATAAATATTTAAATGAAAAAATTAAAATTAAATTTAAATTAAATTATATAGTTTTATATTTATATTTAATTATATATAAATAAATTTATTTTTTGGCTTATAAAATTGTATATATTTATTAAGATAATACAAAATTCATATATATATATATATATATATATGTAGATATATAAATTTAAAAATCTTCCAAATTATTAATTTCATTTTTTTTGTATATTAGAACATGAAAAATAACATAAGTATTTTTGCCATTAGTAATACTATACTTACAATATTTATACAACTTAAACTCTATAATATGATATGACAACCTACGTGACAAAAAATTCATCCGAGGAGGAAAAAACAAAAATGGATGAGTGAAGTTACATATGTTGTAATAGGATTTCCTATGTAAGCTGTTACATCATGTTGTAGAGTTTATGTTGTATGAATGTTGTAAGTCTAGCATTATCGTTTTGATATACTGAAAAAAATTTCATTATATAGCGTTACTCACATATTCTGTATGCAATCAAATACTGTAATTTGATTCCCACAGGAATCATGGACAAGATTATTATGGGTAAGCAAACATAGTAACGTTTCTTTGCCAAGTATTCTCAAATTCCACTTTCTTAGGAATGTGAATTTCATTTCCTTGAAACTAAACCCCAGCACCAAACGGTCCCTAAGTTTACAAAAGCAAGTCCATTTTTTTACTTCACTCTCTAATTTCAATCTAATTCACGATTTTTTATAATACGTTTTTGTCACTTCAAAGATATTTTTTTAGTCGAATCTAAATGAGCTTGAATTTAATGAAGTCTAAATGAATCTATAAACATATATTTAGGTCACATGTTTGTTGTTTATTTTATAAGATTTAAAAACAAATTATATATATTCACGTTCATTAAGAGTTATATATATGTTCTACATTTTATACATTCATTATAGACACAGTTTCAAATCATCAGTTGATAAAATTAAAATAAAATTAGTATTGTATCATAAATCTTTTATAATTTCGAACAATCTATCTTACCAATAATGGGAATTAAATAAAACAAAATATATGTAAAATAAATAACTATGTAACTACATAATTTCACATGAATATCCAAAAATTATTCTAATAATTAAAAATTGTCATTTAACAAGGAAGATGAGTTCAATAAAGATTAAATTATTTAGGACGAGTTTGATGGAGCGTATAGGACAACATACGTGGGTAAACAATAAATTTTTTTAGAGTAACCCGTGTTTGGCACCACAATTAGTTTGGGATAGGATAGTAAAATGGCGCATAAGGATCGCATAAAGTTATACAAAATTAACCAAAGCTCACCCATGGGTTTAGACCGTATAACATCTTTCGTGTGTCTCTCTTCCATCTTCTCCGTTTCCTACTCCAGCCTCCCAAACTCCACTACATCGTCATCATCCTTGGAGCCCCTCTCTCTCAAATCTATATTATCTCTCCTTTCTCTCCGAAACCACCATCCCAAACCAGCACCGCCACTGAGCACCATCATCGATCCAGCGCCACCTAGCATTAACTGCCCAAACACCCAAATGCTAGCACCCAATACAACCGAGAGATATAATTTTATGAATCATTGTTTGCTTGGCCGCCATGAATTTGTTATTTTTTTAATTTTTATTGCTTGTTTGTGTTGGTGGTGGTTGGGTTGTATTGTGTCACTGGTGCAAGATCCAATTGGATTTGGTGGCTGTGTGGGTGTTGGGTAATTTGCAAAATCACGGCTATGGAAGAAGAAATAAGAGGAAAAAAAAAGGGACAAAAAGAAAGTGGAAGAAGAAAGTAGAGAAAAAAAGGGAGAGAAAGAAAGTGAAAGAAAAAGAAGGGAAAAAGAAAGTAACAAAGGGAAGAGAAAGAAAGAGGAAGAAGGAAAACGAAGGAAATCGTGTCTGGGTTTCTCCTTTTTTTTTTTTTTGGTGCAATTGTCTTTTTTTTTTCCATATTTGGAGAATTGGATTTTTTATTAGTTAAAATTAAGAATCATGTATTTTTTTCCACATTTTTTTGTATTTAGTTAAATTCTTTTTCTAAAATATGGCTTGAATTTTTAATTTAATGTTCGATATTATTATTATATTTTAATAAAAACTAAATTAAAAAATGAGGATAATTTATTTATACTAAAATAAATATAATTTTATTTAAGTATGAGTTTATGAATTTTTTAATTAAAATTTATAGTTTATTATTTTTAAATTATTTTAATTATTATAAATAATTCAATATAATTTAATATCATTTTCTGTCAAATAAAATATTATTTAATATTTATATAATATAATGATGAATAAAATATAATATAAAATTTACTTAATTTTATATTATACAATTTAATATAATTTTATCCAATACAATTATAGTCATGCTATGTTCTATACTACAAAACGTGCCTGTAAGATAAAACGAGGGATGTGAATAAGCCAAGGATAGGGATGGGGAGGCAAGGGTGGGGATGCGGCCTCCAACCTTACCCCCATGTTGAAAGATAATCTCCGTACCAGTAACTTTTCAACATTACAACCCATTCAAAAATAAACTATAGTTTTAAAAATAGTTGCAATTGTAAGCTAATAATAAATAAAGTATAGTTTGAATAATAATAATAATAATAATAATAATAATAATAATAATAATAATAATAGATTGAATTATTACATAAGATATTTAGGCAGACAAAATACCAAAAAGAGTTAAAAATTATAACTTTTTAATTTAGATAAAATTTATGTGTTTCTAGGATTTAGGCCAAAAAAAAACTTTAAAATGCATGAAGTATTGAGAATTTATAATTAATATTACAACAAAAATCAACGTTAATAACTTTAGAAAACTTGAAATTTATGAAATATAATTGTTAAAACATAAATTTTAAAAATATTAAAATTTTGGGATAATTTTTTTGCCCTCTAGGGTAAGGCCTAATCTCGGTTTCATCCTTGTCTTTTTGGAGTTATACTGTTCACCCCATAAGGTTTCATGGCGCCGTTAAGCTAAATCGTTGTAGGGGCAATTTTGTAATCTAAGTTGCAATGAATTTAAAATTAAAAAATCAATTTAAATTAGGCAGCGGAGAGAGCGAAAAGGGACCAATTAAAAAAAATCAGTTTATTATAAAATTAAGTTGCGTGGAGAGAGAGAGGATTAATTAAAAAAATCAGTTTTTTTTAACTTAATTAAGCAGTCGAGATAGAAAAAACTGTAATAATCCTTTATTAATGAAAAATAATAAAACTTAAAAATTATAACAAAAAGAACAAGCTAAAAATTTATACTACGAAATAAAAAAAAAAAACTTGAAGTGTATAAAATTTCAGCTATTGACAGTTAAAGGGAAATTGGATTTCAACTATGTCTTTTTTTTCACTTAAATTCTAAGAACAAAAATTATTGATTTCAATTTTCCTTCATTTTACTCAAATTTCTAAGAATCCAAAAAAAAAAAAAAAAACCCAAACTCGTGAGCATCAATCAAAACCTCAACAACCGATGAACCCAGACTTAAAACACCATCAACTACCCAATTAACTCAAAAGATTTAGCATAGCTGCTAACACCCAATCAAACCCAAAAAACTTAAAACACCAACAGTATGCACCCATACCTCCGCTTATTTTACCAAACACAACTCCAGATCCCTTTCAATAAACCCCTCAACAACTGCAACCCCATAATCTTCTTCCCAAAAGCCGCAACAACAACAGCAACCCCACAAGTCTTCTTCCCAGAAGCCGCAACACAAACTGCAACCTCTCAACTCCTCCGCTTATCCTCTTCTCGTCGCAGCGGTGGCAAAGACATGGGGTGCTGGGGAGTGGTGGTGTCAAGGACGTGGTAGTGCTAGGGAACAGCAGCGGCGTTGCTGGAGACGGTTGGGCTCGGGGTTGAGGGACAAGAAGGAGAAAACAAGTAGAGGACAAAGAGAGGGATAGAAGGCGGAGAGGTTGGTGTCGACGATAGAGAGGGAGAGGAGAAAGAGACCGTGAGGTTGAGCCGAGAGAGAGAGAGAGAGAGAGAGAGAGAGAGAGAGGGACAATGGCGTGAGGTTGAGCGCAGAGAGAGAGAGAGAGAGAGAGAGGGAGAGAGAGAGGCAGAGGGACGATGGCGTGAGACTAGTGTCGCTCCGCTTCTTCATTAAATTTTTTTTGTTATAAATTTAATTTAGTATTTTTGTCGTATTTTATTATTATGTTTTGCATTATAAAAAAGGTATTGTAGTCTTTTTATTGTCTATCAATTATTGTTTACCATAAAAAACGTTAAAGCTGGTTCAACTTAACGATACCGTGAAACCTCAGGGGGTGAACTTACATTTGCAAAAAGACAGGGATGACACAGATTACGCCTTACCCTATGGGTCAAAATAGAATTATTCCTAAAATTTAAATTAGTTTAGACCAATCTTTCATAGCCTACCTTTCCCTTTGAGTAGTCACATCACTGAGAATGGCAATTGATCACATCGGATCTTCACTTGTAGACATTGAATTGAATTGAGAGGGAATTGGAGCAGGAGCAGGACTGGCCCAATTCTGAACTTCTGAACAAAATTTTAGATCTATCTTTATCTCTCCCATCCCCTTTTCCACTTTTTGCTTCCTTATCCTTCAATTTTTGTAATTTTTTATTTTTAAATAATGTCACCATATATACCATTAATCACATCTCAAATTGTTAAGAGACATCTTATGATTTATACAGAGAATTCAGTCATTTTATTTAATAAGTTTTGGTTTTAGGTCAATAAGGAGTTGCTTCTTTATAAGTGCTAGTTGGTTTCGGACTACTGAGTCCCTAATGTGATGATTTCTTGAGTTTAGAGTAAGAGGCTGGTGTCATGTTTTTATCAAAATTGCCTCGGTCAAGGATTTACAAGAAATGCAGAACTAGATACAAAATTTCAAGTTAATGAGATCCTCAATTTTGGATGATCCATTAATAAGCTTTCTTATAAGAGAGATTGTCCAATATTGAGTCCTTAATTTAATGATATTATCACAGGGTTAATATCATAGACCACTCCTATATTTTACCTTAATCTCACATGGAGTCAACGTTTACAATTTTTGTCATTGTTTACCCCTAATTTTTGAAAAAATAATTATGAAACACCATTCTGTTAGTTTGACCATAAGATGACGTCAGATTTCTATTCAAAACTATTGCAGTTTATGTAAACACATATAAAGTGAAAATAAATATCACTTCATATAAATACATATAAAGTGAAAAAAAAAGCTTTTCATTGCCCCCTAGCAGAGCAACTCACCGCCATTATGTGTTTCCAGGATTTTCAAAATAAAAGTATTTTTTCGAGATTTTTGATCTGGATTTCTTTTGCATTATGTGTCCTTTACTTGAAAATTAAACTAAGAGTATTTGAAATAGTTTCAGTAAATAATACTTTTTTTAATGAGTGAAAATGAAGACATTTCAGCGAAAGAGATCCAAGATTACGAGTTTCACTCAAACGAATAGAAAGGTGATCGGTGATTTTTTTTTAAAGTTAGGGGTAGACTATGACAAAAATTGTAAATGATGACTCTAGGTGTAATTAAGTCAAAATATAAGGGTGGTCTGTGATATTAACCCTATTATCACATATACAACCTAATTTTATTACTCTTTCTATACAATATGATATGATAATACAATATTCTATATAATAAAAATTCATAATAAATATAGAAAAATAATAATAATAATAAATTATAATTTAATATCCAATAGTATTACAACTTGTCACATTATATGGAAATAATTTTGAAATTAGTTTTTGTATGGTATTATTATTTTTAATATATTAATAACATATGTTTTATCATTTAAAAATATTAAAATATATCCTAAGCCCCGTCCCACGTTCTATGTTATGTGAAAATTATTATTATTATTATTATTATTATTGTTGTTATTATTTATTTTATTGCGTGAAAGCGGACCCCAACCCACTTAGTAACCCATTAAAAGCTCTATTTTAATTATAGGACAAAAAAAGAATGTAGATTTCCACATAAGGCTACTCTTACAATTAATTAAATTAATCACATATGTTATTTCTCATTCATATGAAAATTTGCTCTTATATGAAATAATAAATAATTTATTTGTAATTTTAATCTTCATTTTTTCCTTCCCTCCAATTTATAAAATGTCAAAAAAAAAATTGTAATCAATATGAAAAAGTTTTAAAAGTAAAAAAAAAATTGAATTTGTTAGTTTTCGTAGTCTATGATAGTTAACAATAACTTAATTGAAAATAATAAAGTAAAATAGAATAGAAGATTTTACGTGGTTTGACTATAAACTAGCCTACATCCACAGGCAACAAGAGTTGCAATTCACTATACTGTATGTGTTTACTCTCGACTTAGGACTCTTTATAGTGGTAGACACCCGCTCACTCACTAACCCAATCTATGTAAACTTGATCACCCTTGAGTACAACCACAGTCTTTCGCACACTCTTCTGATATTGTACTTCGCAAACTCGTTAGATTTAACTACTCTAGTTTAATTAGACATAACCAACATAACTATTATAGACTCATGTAATTACTCAACTCATTTAAGCTTACATGACTCTGTAACCCTTACAAATAAGATCTATGCACATACTCAACACGCATGATTCATGCATAGTCTTAACTCACTCAAGCATCAAGCTTTTATAATAAAGAACAAAGAAAACAAAAACACTCAGGTGGACTTCTCAATTTTGCACACCACTTACGTCAAGCCTTGGGTAAGTGTCCTTATATAAGTTGTGTAATCAGTTATATAAGTCCTATAATCATCAAATCTAATCATTATCAATTCCCTACAAACTAAATAGGATGATTAGATAAAGATCACAAATTATAGGAAAACATATTGCAATATCCTAATCCAAATAGGTGATTGCAATCAATTAAGATACTTAACCAATTAGGATAAGTATCAAAAATATTTTAAAGCTTTCCAAAAATCAACCAATCAAATCTTTTCATAAAATAAATATTTCATAATGGATTAGGAAAAAAGAATAACACACATGTTTTTATTACAAGTTGATAAAAACAAATCTTGATCACATGCATTGCACATGCATGAAGTTTGCCAAGTGTCACATTGACACTAACAATCTCACCCTTTGGCATCTTGTGATGAAAACATTCACATGTTTCTGTGAACACAAAATCCTGCATGGTTAAGTGTACTACAACTAAAAACAGAATGTAAACACTTAGTCAAAAAGTCACAAAAATAGAATTACTCAACTTTCAGTTATAATAGACATAACTGAAATAACTTAACTGAATCAAGCAGTACCTGTACAGAAATAGTTATCAGACATAGAGCATTAATAGCTTGCAATTGGCAAATTGCAATAAACTCAAATCAAAATTAGAAAACAACATTGTAACACACAAATAAATTGCTCCCCCTAAATGTGAAAAAAAACTCCCCCTTACTTAAAACAAACATTAAACCTGCAAACATCATAATGTAAAAACTGCATAGCAGAATTAAACTCTGCATAACAGTTCAACCAAGCGCTGAAAGGTTAAATGTTAACCAAAAACAACAAACAAAATCCTAAGCACAGAAACATCCAAAAACAACTAGTAACATAACTCTTCCCCTTGGTTTCATAACAAGTGCCAGAGACAAAGAGGGAATCATAAAGTTCAAAAATCATAGAAAAAAGGAAAAATAATGTTCAGTTTAGCCTGGTAGACTTGCGCATAGACAATTGGTATGGCTGTCTGAGGTGCTTTTTATATCATCCAACACTTGTCTTGTATCTCTTAACCATAGTAGTTGGAGAAATTTCGACAGGAGCTAGAGCAGGATCTGCTGGAGCAATTGTTTCTGTGGATGTGACAACTGCAGCATCTGTCTCTCAAATTTCACGAGCATGTCTCTCAGTTATGGTTTCTGCTTTCTGAGAAATATCCACCAATGTTGTAGCTACTTGCTGTGTGACATGAGGTGGAGATGTAATAGGAGCCAATACAGGTTTTGGTGGTTTTGGAGTTTCATCTACTGATTTTGACGAAGTCTTGCTTTGTGGAGATTCAATTATAGTTGGTCTGACTTTCTTCTTACTCGTCTTTTTGTTCTTCGTCTTCCTTTTCTTCATTGATTTGTCACCACTTGATTTGTTCTCGAGTTTCTCTTCCAGACTCTACAGCTTAGCCTTGATAGCTTGATTTTCCTACACAAGGTTAGCTAAAGCAGAAGTAATTGAAGTAAGCTGCTCACTAATAGCAGCCATTTGATCTGGCTTAGGGGGTCTTCTCTGTCTAGGTTGTCTTCGAGGAATTTCCTCGTCCTCAGGAGCATTTTTAATCCTAGTCATGAATCCTTTCTTAATGGCAAGAAGAATCTCTTCAGTGATTTCACCATCCTCTAGTTCAATCTCATTTTGCATTAATAAAGCATGAATCATGCAGGGTAAAACAAGCAGTTTCTTATGAGATTGATAAGTCAATTTGAACAATATAATTGTACATCAACAAGCCAAGATTAATTGGCTGATTTGTGCCAACACAGTAAAGAAATTTGGCTCTATCCTTTCTAACTTTGTTCTGGTGTGTGGATGAAAACCAATTATATTGTCTAATCTTATGCAGCACATGGTATTTCATAATCTAATGCTTTGATCAATGCCATCATATGGATCTCAATGAACATTACGACTCCTAATAAGCTCATAAGTAACCTCACTCATGTTCAATTCACTACGAACAGTGTGTTGAATGCCAATTGGAATTTCATAAAATCGGTTTATGATATTTGAAGAGAATCGAATCAATTTTCCTCTACAATAAACCTTATGGTAATAATAGCTCATAGGATCATCAATGCATGGCAATATATAGGCATAGAATTCTTGAGCAAGATATTTTATAGGAAGGGTCAGATTTGTTACCGTCCTCATCCAATGCCTAGATTAAATCATCTCTTTGAGTTGATAATCATCAAAGTCATCGACTTTGACAGGCCTCTCCAGATGAATTTCTCTCTTGGATGTGTACCTTCTATACCTTGTCTCATTCTCTCTCTTTAAGAACTTGTGGCTGTGAGGATTTACACGATCCTGGACTTCACCAAACATGAAATCACTATCCTCACTCATAGGTGGGTCAATTGGAATTGGTGGAGTTAGAGGTGAATCTAGTTCTCCCGTTGATAATTGTTCTGGTTCTATCGAAGACGACTGCTTTGGTTTGATTTCTGGGTTTGCTTGTTGTTCTTGCTGGACCTACTGCTCTTTTTGGCTTGATTCCTCTTCAATTGAAGAGTCAGAGAGTGAAGAAGAGCTAGTGGTTTCGGGTTCAGTTGATGAAGATGGAGTTTCAGCATTTCGTTTGGCCATGGCGGTGAAGAAGAAGAACTTTTGATAGCTGCTGCATTTTAGGGTTAAAAGAGATAGAAAAACAAATATGCAAAGAGAGATTGATATAACCAAGAGTTAATAACTAAGTGTGATATAACCAACACGAAATCCCAACTCAATCTGAATTCTAGTAGTTCAAATTTGAATAAAATTGATTTTCCAAATAGATTAAAATCCATGAAAGAGAAAATCTTTATTTTCCCTGATATTTATCCCATTAATTATAGTAATTTCCAAAAATATTTTTGAAAATCCTCATTAAATAAGGCAATTTTGAATCTTTTAAAATCATGGGCTTTTAAATCACCAAAATCTTCCCGCCACTAAACAACCTCCCCCTCAAAACGACCTTGCTAACGTGGCTCACCTTATTGACACATCAACACATAAAATAAAAAAAAAAGAGTCAAACATGAAGCATCGTTTGCAAGTTATACTGCACATAACTGAAAAGAATTAAATTTTACATAACTGAAATATCTGAACTTTATAAAGTCATTAGAAACAAGTATGTATCAGAGCTATTTAAACACAAAACAAAATCAATTTTCATTATCTTATCATTCAATTTTGTTGAGTGGTTAACATGAGCATGCTTCTTTCACACACAAACATTAACCTCAACATGAATTATTTCTGTCAAACCAGTAGCTTTCACACATGAAATGAGGTAGCCCTCTTCCATTAGAGTAGGTGACTTCAGCATATTTTTGAGATACATTAAAGCTACTCTCTAAGGAAAGCTTTCACACATCAAACTGGTAGTCCTCTCTGGTTTTGACATTAAATTACCAGCAAGTTTAAAC
This sequence comes from Boswellia sacra, assembly GCA_013180625.2. NCBI lineage: Eukaryota > Viridiplantae > Streptophyta > Magnoliopsida > Sapindales > Burseraceae > Boswellia > Boswellia sacra. The sequence goes on along the minus strand of SNVD02013971.1, from coordinate 41,782 downwards.
AATCAAAACAACTCAACCATGCTTAAGTTAAAAAGTTGACTAGTGATGTTGCAGATACAAATAACATAACTAAACATGGTTTTTATACAGATAACTGACAAATGCGCATGGCTTTTCTTAGTTTTTTCAAATCTCAATGCATCATGTGCTTGAGTAAGCAAGTCAGTTAGTTGATTCTTGGTAGAGATATGTTCAATGGGGATTGTATAATGATGCCTTATATCAATATGCTTAGTTATAGAGTCTTGAACTGGTTTTTTTGAGATATTAATTGCGCTAGTGTCATCACAAAACAAAGTTATAGAATCTTGATTAATACCATAGTCACTTAATATTTGTTTCATCCAAAGTAATTAAGTGTAGCAACTCCCAGCAACTATGTATTCAGCCTCAGCTGTTGATAATGAAATGGTATTTTGTTTCTTACTGTGCCAAGAGACCAAGTTATTGCCTAAGTAAAAGCAACCTCTCGAAGTGCTTTCTTATCATCAATGTTTCCTACCCAATTTGCATCACTTAACCTACAATACATGTATTTGTGTCCTTAGTAAACCATATTCCAAAATCAGATGTCCCATGAACATACCTAATAATTCTCTTCAGTGTTGATAAATGTAGTTCTTTCAGACATGATTAAAAACAAGCACATAAGCCAACACTAAAACTAATATCAGGTTCGCTTGCAGTCAGATATAGGAGGCTTCTAATCATGCTCCTGTAAAGGCTTGAATCAACATCATTACCTGCATTTTCTTTTGTTAGTTTGATGTTGGTACTCATGGGAGTCCTAAATGCCTTGGCCTTGTCAAGTTCAAATTTCTTTACCAAGTTTTTATCATACTTTGATTGTGAAATAAAAATTCCACTTTCAAGTTGCTTCACTTGTAAACCAAGAAAGAAATTCAACTCCTCTGCCATGCTTATCTCTAATTCACTCTACATTAGCTCAACAAATTCATTAGCTTTGACTTTATTAGTGGAACCGAAGATAATATCATCAACATACACTTAAGCAATAATGAAGTAACTTGAAGCATGTTTAATGAATAAAATTTTATCATTGCTTCCTCAAATGTAGCCTTTGTGAATCAAGAAGTTAGTCAATCTCTCATACCAAGCTCTAGGAGATTGTTTCACACCATACAAGCTTGTACAAAAAATTTGGATGTCTAGGATCAACAAATACTTTGGGCTATTCAACATAAGCCTCTTCATTAAGATAGCCATTTAAGAAGGATGTCTTAACATCCATTTGAAAACAATTTAAAGTTCAACAAGCATGCAATAGTAAGCAACAACCTAATAGATTCAAGTTTAGCAACAGGTGCAAAGGTTTCCTGAAAATCAATGCCTTCAATTCAAGTATAACCTGGTACAACTAATATAGCTTTTTTTCTAACAACTTGCCCATTTTCATCAGTTTTGTTTTTTAAAATCCATTTAGTTTCTATAACATTTGCATCTTTTGGTCTAGGAACTAACACACATACTTTGTTTCTTTCAAACTGATTTAACTCTTGCATTGCATTTATCCAGACATCTTTTAAGGCTTCATTAACATTCTTTGGTTCTATTAAAGAGATATAACAAGAATGACTTACCATATTTCTCACCTTGCTCCTTGTTTTCATTATGCTTCCTAGACTTCCAATGATTGAAGTTGTGGGATGTGCCTTTTGAATCTAAGAAGGTGGATCTCTTCTAATATCAACATCTCTTATTTGATTTTTGTCTAGATCAATATTGTCTAATGGTTCGATTTTGTTTGAGTTACCGCAGTAGTTATATCAGTTGTAACTGGCTCTGTCTTGCTATCTACAGCAACTGAGTTCGAATCTTCTGTAATCTCTGCAATCTCTATCAAATTGATAATCTACTTTTCCTATGAATAAACAGAGAAATCATCAATATCATCAAACGCCACATTGGCTAATTCCATAACGGTCTCAGTTCTCAAGTTATAAACTTTAAAAGCTTTGCTATTTGTTGAATAACCAACAAACACTCCCTCATCACTTTTAGCATCAAACTTGCCCAACTGCTCCTTATCATTCAATATAAAGCACCTGCAATAAAAAACATGAAAATATTTCGGGTTTGGTTTCCTTCCTTTTAGAATTTCATAGGGGGTTTGTGTTGTGCCAAGTCTCAAGAACACTCTATTGGAGATATAACAAGTTGTGCTAATGGCCTCTGCCCATAACCTTTTTGTTCGACTCTCATCGTTCAACATGACCCTATCCATCTTTTGTAAAGTCCTATCTTCCACTCTACCACTCCATTTTGTTTAGGTGTCTTTGGAGCTGAAAATTCATGAGATATCCCATGAAATTTACAAAAATTCGCATAGGAAACATTTTCGAATTCCTTTCCGTGATCATTTCGGGTTTTTATGATTCTACTAATGTTCCTATTTTGTTCATTCTCAAGTTTAACACATAGGTTTCTGAAAACTTCAAAAGTGTCAGATTTTTTACGACTGAGTTAAACCTAAGTAAACCTCAAAAAACATCAACAACAATAAAAACATACCTCTTTCCTACAATGCTCTTAATTTGCATGGGTCCTATGAGGTCCATATGCAACAAATCTAGAATTTTATAGGTGCTAAGGTGTGTGTTAGAGCTATGTGATCCTCTTATCTGTTTGCCTAACTGACACGGTCCACAAATACCATCTGGTTTGTCATCAAGAGTAGGAACACCCCTTAACTGCATTAATCTTAGTTAACCTAACTAGGTCCCTGTAGTTTATATATCCTAGCTTTTGGTGCCATAACTCTAAGTAAGATATTTTGGCAGAAAATGCATTAATGTTTGTTAATAAGTAGCAATTGTCATTTGATTGAGTGCCTTCAAAAATGTAATTTCCATGTTTGTCTAAAACCATGCACTCATTTTGAGTAAAATTTATATCAAACTGATCACAAATTTGGCTTACACTAATTAGATTAGCTTTTAACCCTTCAATAAACAGCACATTTTTCCGTTCAGGCAAGCCTTCAATACACAAAGTACCCTTATCTAGCACTTTGCCTTTAGCTCCATCACCAAAAGTGACTGTCCCTTCCTTACAAGATCTGATATCTTTCAAGAAGTTCTTGTTCCTTGTCTTGTGTCTTGAACATCCGCTGTCAAAATATCAAAAATTATTAGCTGTGAATTTTCAAGCAGTAAAAGCAACATGGCATGCAGTTATCTATCTCTTAACCCAAACTGGTCGAGTCTTATGTAATGTCTGAACTGTCTAAATTTCTTATGTAATAATTTTAACAACTTGTAACATTTAGGTCTGATATGACCTTTGACACCACAGAAATAGCAAGTAGGAACACATTTGATTACCTTTTCTAGACTTGACTTAAAGGAACTCATGGGTGAGACAAAAATTTCTTTACCTGAAACAAAAATTTCTTTACCTTTCGATTTTGATTTTGAGTCACTTGAGCTTGAATCTGAAATGTTAATTGAGGCTTTAATGAAAACTATTTTGGAAGTTGAAGCAATATTACCTTCATCGAATCCCAAGCCATGCTTGTTTGTGCTTTTTCTCCCAATGCTTAAAACTTGATCCAGTCGAGTTGAACCAATTTTAAGTTCATTGATGCACTTTTGAGTTTCTGCAAATTCAAACCTAAGTTTCTCAATTTCTTCATTTTTCTGGTTCACAACAGTCTCCAATTTACTCATGTAGTCTTCAGCATATGCCTTCTCACATATAAGAACTTCTCTCTCTTTCAGCTGGTTATTGACTTGCAACTTCTGTTTTTCCCATGTTTCATAAAGCGCATTATAAGCAAGTTGAAGTTCCACATGATAATCAGCTTCCTCTTCTGCATCAGATTCATCACTGTCTGATTTGTTCTGCTTAGTTATATTAGACTCGACTATTTTGCCTTTATTAATTAGACATATTACCAATGAATGCTTCAAAGTTACTGGAATATTCTTCTTTATCAGAATCTGTTTCTAAATCATCCCTCCAAGTTGCACACATTCCTTTCTCTGTTCTTCTCTTATAATTAGGACATTTAGATTGTATATATCCAAATCCCTTACAGTCAAAGCATTGTACGTGGCCTTTCTTGTCAGGTTTCTCTTGAATCTTTCTTGGTTGGTTCTTTAAGAAACTCTTTGTGTCAAAGCTCTTTATTTTTTGGGCTCTCTCAGGATTTTTTTCTTGAGATTCTTTTTCATATATTTGACAAAGTTCTTCGTCAAATATGCAATTTGCTCATCATCTGAATCTTCACTTTCTCTCTTTTCAGAAGCAGCAAAAAAAGCAATGCTCTTTTCCTTCTTACTTGATTTCAGCCCTATCTAATACGCTTGAAGAGAACCTAACAGTTCATTAACCCTCATGGTCTTCACATTATTGCTTTCTTCAATAGCTGTAACCTTAGGCTGAAATTTATCTGGTAAAGATATAAGGATCTTTCCTACAATTTTAGCCTCAGAATATTCATCACTGAGCATGTAAGCAGTAATAGTTATTTCACAAAGTCTAGTATGAAAATCACTTATAGTTTCATCTTCATGCATAGTAAGATTTTCAAACTTTGAAGTCAAGGTAAGTAATTTTGAATCTTTTACCTTTTCTATGCCTTCATCCTTTACCTGGAGAATATCCAATGCTTGTTTTACGGTTGTGCACTTTGAGATCAACCTAAATTGTTGAATATTGACAGCGCTAAAAATGGCATTTATTCCTTTAGAATTCCAGCTGGAAAATCTGTATTCAGCTTCAGACCTTCATTTTCTAGTTTTTCAACTCATTGTCCAGTTTCATTTGTCTTCATCGGTGGCATCCATCCATGAACAACACTAATCCAAACTCTATCATTAAGGGATTTCAAGAAGATTTTAATTTTAACCTTCCAACAGGCATAATTCCCATCTTCGAGCAATGGTGGTTGATTGACTGAACTTCGATTCTGTAGACCTTCCATACTTGCAAAAGAATTGCTTGATCTACACTTGTATGTCGGTGAACCGCTCTAATACTAATTGTTAGTTTTTGCAATGTATGGATAGTTAACAATAACTTAACTGAAAGTAGTACAATAAAATGGAACAAAAAATTTTACGTGGTTCAACTATAAACTAGCTTACATCCATAGGCAACAAGAGTTGCAATCCAATATGTTTTATGTGTTTACACTCGACTCAGGACTTTTTATAGTGGTAGACACCCGTTCACTCACCAACCCAATCTATGTAAACTTGATCACCTTGATCACAGCCACAGTCCTTCGCACACCTTCTGATGTTGCACTTCGCAAACCCGTCAGACTTAACTACTCTGATTCAGTTTGACATAACCAACGTAATTGTTACAAACTCATACAATCACTCAACTCATTTAATCTTATACGACTCTATAACCCTTACAAATCATATCTATGCACATACTCAACACATATGAGTCATACACAGTCTTAACTCACTCAAGCATCAAGCTTTTACGATAAAGAACAAAGAAAACAAACACACTAAAGTGGACTTCTCAATTTTGCACACCACTTACGTCAAGCCTTGAGTAAGTGTCCTTGTATAAGTTGTGTAATCAGTTATATAAGTCCTATAATCAGCAAATCTAATCATTATCAATTCCCTGCAAAACTAAATAGGATGACTAGATAAAGATCACAAACTATAGGAAAGCATATCACAATATCCCAATCTAAATAGGTGATTGCAATTAATTAAGATACTTAACCAATTAGGATAAGTATAAAAAATATTTTAAAGCTTTCCAAAAAATCAACTAATCAAATCTTTTCCTAAGATAAATATTTCATAATGGATTAGAAAAAAATAATAACACGCATCTTTTTATCACAAGTTGACAAAAATAAATCTTGATCACATGCATTGCACATGCATGAAGTTTGCTACGTGTCACATTGACACTAACAGAATCCTCAAAAGCAATTAGGAAGATTTTGATCATGAAAGTTTAGGAATTGAACAACCAAATCAATAAATAATGAAATTATAAAAGAAATCTTAAACGTAATAATTATATATGAAGAGGCTCATTTTATAATTTTACAATTATAGTTGAGGGTGTTAGAAAATATGGATAAAAAATAATAATTTAAAAGAATATTTTAATTTAGACAAGTATAAAATGTTACTTAAATATATTAAATAAAATATGAAACAAATGCAAGAGATACAACCTACAAAATTATTAGTTGAAGCACGCAAGAAAACGTTGTTCTTAAGACTGATTTTCCTCTTGTGATACATAATACGATGCAACAGGGTTGGTAGCACTCAGCCTCCAGGATAAGACAATCGATTAGACTACTATTTGTGCACTCCCAGATAACAGGTTGCAATAGACTATCTTCAAGCACCAATTGGAACTTTTATCGTTTTTTGAAAAAAATAAATAAAGATCTTTGTAAGGAAGCCCAAAGGGAGGAAAGCTTTTGAAAGAACTTCTTATTCTTCTTCTTTGTTGCGTGCATCTATAACTCCAAAGTAAGCTATTTATGTAGCACAAAAAAGAGTAAAGTAAATGAAGTAATAAAATTCATTTAAATAGGTTTTAATTAAAGTAAAATGCATGTATCTCATTACTTGTATTAGAACCTAAATTAGTTTTGAAAAATTTACTCAAAATTAAAAGTAATTAACCTAGAGAAAGAAATTGTAAAGAAGTAAATTAATTCTTCAAAAATTGAATTATAACAACAATTTCTAACAAATGGCAAGTTTGAGAAAACTATAAACACTTTTATAGTAAGTGACAATTTCTAAAAATATAAGCTCTTTTATATAATTCCTTTATGGTAAGAAACCTAACCAACTAAATTGTGTAAAATATATTAAAAAAATAGTTAAATAATAAATATTTTAAAGAAAGATTATACTTATTATAAAAAATAATTATGAAAAAGAACTAAAACAAAAAAGTATTTGGAAATGAATTAGACACACTGACAAATTTAAACAACATAATAATCTGCAATAAATTGACAAGTCGACATATATTTTTTTTAAATTATTGAACGCTAAAAATCAATAGACCAATAGATAACGAATGCTAAGACTATCAGATGAAAAAAAAGGTATCGAGATATTAAATGTAAATATTCGTAATAAAAAAAGAAGGAAAAATTCAAAAAATAAGGCAAATTAAGGGACTTATTGAAATGTAGATCACTCCCATAAAATTTTGATGCCATAGACCTTTTAAACGTAAAATAACCTGAATACCCTTATGAATTCAATATTCAATAAAGGTAACAACCTCATGGGATCTTTCTTCTTTTCTTCCTTCCTCCACTGTCCAAACACTCTTCAACATAAGCTGTTTGTGTTAATCCCACAGTCTCTTTCATTTAAAAGTCCAATCTTCGAGATCGATCTGAGTTTTAGGTAAGACACTTCTATTTAATCTCTCTCTAAATGAATTTTGATTATTGAAGTAGCTTATAATGTTGTTAAATATTTTGTTATCTAAAACCACATTATTTAGCTTAGAATATGAATATGAACTGAGCTTATGCAAAGCATCGTTTCTACCTAAATATGCAAGTAGTTAGATTTGTAAAGGAAATATGGTATTACACGCAGAGGAGGAAGAACACTCGACACCGATTTCGAGTGTGCCCGACACATGATATCGAGTGTTTATCTAATGTCTCGACACATGATGTCGAGTGTCAAAATAATATATTTGACAACCGACGTACTCTATCAGATGTGTCATGTCAGATGCATATGAACAACTCGCAACATAGTGTGTCGAGCTATTGTTATTAGTGTCGAGTTCTGTCGAGTATCGGATTAACTCGACACTTATTGTCAAGCTTTGTCGAGCATTTTAGCAGAATTCTCCTTCTTGTATGCTTTTTATGTAATTTTTTAATGATTTTTTATCCAGGGACAAAATTGATATGTCTCTATCATGCAGGATGGATACTTTGTGTATATTGACATTTTACAATGGTTCTTGGAAGATGTCAGAGAATGGTGGTTATTTGTGGTGGGAGGTCCAAGTCCGTTGATAATTCCTAGGTATACTACTTATAACCAGTTAGTTGACTGTATTAGGACAAAAATAGGTTGGGATCTTTGTAAATAAAACATAAGTTTGGAGGCTCAATTTGCTTTTAAAGGTATTCCAACATTGCCGACTCCTATTGAGATTGATAAGATGTTCATTTTTTATACAACTTGGTTTGGAGAACAAGCAGTCATATACACCACTAATCGTCACAATTGAAGATAGGGACAAGCAAAAACGAAGATCAGGACCGATCCAGTACCAAAGAGGTGAAGTTCTTCTCATCCGTCTTTGTTTTGCTCAGCAAGTGGAAGCAAGCAATTAAGTGAGTCCACTTCTATTTGTGCAAAACCACAACTTAATGATGAATTTGGTCTTAACTTTCAGCAATCATCGGGGCATACAGGGTATCAGTCAGTTGGAGTGTTATGTGAAGATGAAGAAGGTTTGGCCCCCTCGTTGCCATTGAGGTTATTACGTCACCTTAATAGCATTAGAGAGTTTGAGAGCGTAGGCAATATTGAGAGTGATGATGATGATTTTAATGATGATGATTATGATGAGAATGATGATTGCATTATTCGTTTTCAAGATTTGGGTGATGATTTGAATGATTTGAATGTTTTGAATGTTTATTGGCAGAATCTAAACAAAGGTTTGGTTAATGGTTTATAGAATGTTAATGACAAACGCAGAGAGGTTTTGAATGATGTGAACCAGGATGTGCCTTTTACCTTTCCTTCTCTAATTCGCTCAACACCTACTCCTTCACTCCATAGACATTAGGAAGATCCGTTGTTGAACAATGAGTCGGGATTGGATGAAATTTTGTGCCTGAAGAAGCAAATTTGGGATCTCAAAATGACAAGCGTTTGGCTAACACATTTAGGCGGATGCCTCCTATTATGCATTCATCATCCGCAATTGATGATGATGCTACATCGTTTATAGTTGATGGGGTCCAGGTTGCGATTAGGTAGATGTTTAATGGCAAAACCGAGTTCCATAAGAAGCTATCTAATTTGGCATTACGACACAACTTTTAGTTCAAGGTGAGAAGCTCTAACACAACAAGGTTTAAGGTCATATGTCATGCTGAATCTTGTAAATGGTAATTATAGGTAACCAAGATAGCCAATTCCCATTTCTTCCAAGTCAAAAGTATAACATCACACATGTTCAGGAGCTAGACTTCACCCGAATCACAGACAGGCTAGTGTACATGTTATTGGTAAACATATAAAAAGCAAATTCATTCAAGTGTCCAGAATATACCTTCCCAAAGATATTACAATTGATGTTCAGGAGGCATTGGGTGTTAGTATCACATACAACAAGGCTTGGAGGTAATGAAGGAAGCTTTGCAAGAACTTCACGGATCTCATAAGGAATCATTCACGCTACTCTCGCAATATATATATACATGATTGAGAAAGCAAACCCTGGGACCCAAACGACTTTAGAAACTGATGACAATAATCACTTTAGATACTTTTTTATGAGTTTGGGAGCTTCTATTGCAGGATTTGCAACATCTATTAGGCTAATTATTTTAGTTGATGATTCTTTCCTGAAAGGGAAATATAGAGGTATCATGTTTTTGGCTTCCTTTATGGATGGGAATAAACAAATATACCCATTGGCATTTAGAGTTAGGCATTCTGAAAATGATGATTCATGGAATTGGCTTATGGCATAGTTGCGTGATCATATAGTAGGAAATATCCAAGATCTAGTTTTCATTTTCGACTATCGTCGAAGCATTGAACGAGTTGTTTCTCTTATTTTTCCCAATGCACTTCATGGATTATGCACTCATCATTTGAAAGGTAACTTGAAGGCCACTTTCAAGGACGAGATTTTGTTGGACATATACTCCTGAGCAGCAAGGACGTACTGTGAAACGGGCTTTCATCTTGCCAAAGCGTTTACGACCACGACACTGTGTCAGAGCCTTTTTCGCCACTTAAAGGAACACAAACGAGCCATGGGCACGTCTGGAGATAGGAGTCATCACCCAATTATTCAATTGGGAATGAATAGTGGCAATCTAATTCCTCGCTTCAGGACCTAAACTACCCTCATCTCTTTAGATATGTGTTCGAGAAGTTAGGTACGAGTCTTTCAAATCGTCTGGATGTAAATCCAGCCTCCACTTGGGAAATACCAAATAAGAATAACTCGTGTTGTTACTTAGTCCACTTAAGTGATTCATTTTATGCACATATTCTCATTTTTATCTTCATTAGACGTATGAGGTGATTATTCAATCAAAATAGTAATATATTCATACAAAGAAAGAGGGAGGGGAAAATATTACATTTCCATCAAACATGGGGGAAGGGAAGAGGATTACCACATTTGTTATTCAACAATAAAAATAAAACATTCTATACATTCATGTATTTGAATATTTATTTTAAGTGATGGTCCCTCACCATTAATGTGAGTCCACCATCATTTAATGGCATCACGCAATTGTATTTCTTAGTATACAAACATTTGTACATGCATAAATCATACAAAGCCATAATCTAGTATCATAACATTCTAACCTAGATTTTGAAAAATTCTATTTTGACAATTCTATCTATTGCAATTCTAGCATAATTCATATCAATTTATTAAGAATCATGACAATCATGGCATATTCTAGCCTAATTCAAGCAATCAACATCAATCATAGCACTCAAGGGCAAAATGGTAATTCTACCTATTCTATGTTGTTTCCTAGCATTCACCAAAGCAAGTAAGTTTTCCTAGCATGATTCTAATCATATGCTCTTAAGCATGATTCTAAACATGTTCTCCTAATCATGGTTCAAAGCATTCGCAAAGAAAGTAAATTCATAAGCATGATTCTAAAAAAGAAAAGTTTGTGGACTTACATTGACATGCTCATCCATCTTGCAAAACAAATAGGGTTAGAACAATTCGTAATAACCCTAAGCATGCTTTTAAGCATAAAATAAAATCCTAAACATGCTTATTCTAAGCAAGAAAAATAAAAGAAAAAATAGGAGGGAGGAGAGAATTTTGCTCTCAAGACGTACCCTTTCTGGGTATAGAGCAATAGAACACCTAAAAAAATATACTAGAAAAGACTTCTAAAATTCTTGAGCGTGTCTTCAAGAGGGATAAAGAGATGATTGTATTCGACAATCGATGTGTCTTGGGAAGTTTGGCTAAGGCGTGCTTATATAGGCTTTCCTTGTAGTGAAAATATGATAAAAAATCGATGTGGGATACGGATAAATAGTGCTGGTGACCAGTAAATGTGAATAGTATCGGATGAACAATTTTGACTGGTTGTTTGATCGATGGTGAACAGTATAGACGGCTATTTGATCGGTGGTGAATAGTATGGATGAACAGTGAACTCTATTTGACCCTTCATATTTTACAATTTTGCAATATAGTCCCTTTTGACCTTTATGTATTCAATTGCTTATAACTTTTTGAGTTCAATTGCAATTTATGATCTATAAATTTCTATGAAAGCTAGACATCCGTAGCTTCGCAATGATATATGACTCCCCATCAGATTCCTCCTAGATTATTTTTTGTGATTTTTTGAAGTCATACATCAGTTTTCGAGACCTTTCACCAACTCCGTCTCACCTTTCCTTTCTTAGCCTCGAAGGGCATTTCGATCATTATTTTTACTCAACATTCATCTTCATTCCTTTATCAAGCCTTAAAAATTTAGTGTCTATAGCTCTTCCCCTACTTTGGAGAGGTTTGTGAGACACAAAAGTCGACAAAGTACTCTTACTTTGTCTTTCTTTCTTCCATCTCAACATCTTCGACTTTGTCCTCCTTCTTTCAGACTTTCTCATCATTTCTCTCTCTCTTCTTCTATTTCCACAAAAAGATGCACCCATTCGAGTGCTAATATACTCTTCCAAGGGCGGATGTGCTCGTTTAAGGGCTGATGTGCCCATCTAAGGGTGGATGTCCTTATCCAAGGCGGGTGTGCCCATCCAAGGGCGAACGTGCCTATCTAAGGTGAGTGTGCCCATTCAAGTGCGAACGTGTCTATCTAAGGTGGGTGTGCCCATCCAAGGGTGAAAGTGCCTATCTAAGGCGAGTTTGCCCATTCAAGTGCGAACGTGTCTATCTAAGGCGAGCGTGCCCATTTAAGGGTTGAGGTACCCATCCTAAGGCGAACGTGCTATCTAAGGCGGATGTGCCCGTCCAAGGGCTAGAAAGCATCCTTATGATGCTATGATAAAACGCTCTTCGGTGCACCTACTCTTTAGGGTTTCTAACATTCTTCAGTGTACCTACTTCTTAGGATTTGGTAATACTCTTCAGTACGCCTATTCTAAGGGCTTCAAACACTTTTAAGTGTACTTATTTCTTAGAGTTTTCAGCACTCTTCATTGCGCCTCTTCTTAGAGCTTGTGCCTATTTTAAGGGCTTAAAACTAGGGGTGGGCATAATTCCCCAACCCGACCCGACCAGATCGGGTTTACCCTACCTGAATTGGGTGTGATCGGGTAAGGGAGAAAAAATAACAGAAATCGGTTATAAATTTGGAGTACCCGATATTACCCGATCCGAAATCGGGTAAAATTATATAAACCCAATTGATAGAGCTCGACAAGACTCAACATGTAAGTGTCAAGTGTCGGATGCATCATCCGACACTCGATGTCTTCGAAAATAGACTGATATCGAGTGTCGATTGTGAATTCGGCACGACTCGACATGTGACTGTCGAGTTTCGAATGATGCATCCGACACTCGATGTCTTCCAAAATAGACTGATATCGAGTATCGGTTGTGAATCCGACACTCGAGATTTACATGTCGAGTGTCGGATGATGCATCTGACACTCGATGTCTTCCAAAATAGACTGATATCGAGTGTTAGTTGTGAACCACACACGACTCGACATGTAAGTGTCGAGTGTCAGATGATGCATTCGACACTCGATGTCTTCCAAAATAGACTGATATCGAGTGTCGGATGATGCACCGACACGACTCGATATGTAAGTGTCGATCGTTCAAAATAGACTGATATCTAATGTCGGTTGTGAATCCGACATGACTTGACATATAAGTGTCGAGTGTCGAATGACCCGATAAACCCTACCCGACCTGACCGGTACCCATCGGGTAGTTCAAAAAAAAAAAAAAACCTGAATTCGGGTCTTATTTCTCAAACCCGATAAATAATTGGGTATGGTCGGCTTTCGCCAAACCCGACCCGTGCCCACCCCTACTTAAAACACCCTTAAGTGCACCTACTTCTTAAGGTTTTCAACACTCTTCAGTGCGCCTTTTCTTACGGCTTGTGTGTATTCTAAGAACTTAAAACACTCTTAAGTATACCTACTTCTTAGGGTTTCCTTCTAATGCATGCCCATCGAAAAAACTTCTATCATGCACTGCCTTGCGGTCTTTAGATTTTCTCATTCTTTGTACCTTCGGCTAAGTATTCTTCATTGTTCTTTGATCTCTTCAGACTTTGCATTTGTCAGGCTTCATGCCTCTCTTCTAAGTATTCTTCATGCTTTTTCTAGTGTTTGTATTCATTAAGTTTCATGCCCTTCTTTCAAGAATTCTTACTTCTATTCTCGATTCCTTCTGGACTACTGAGGAATCTCTTGATCATCATGTTTCGACATTCTTTATTCTTGACTTCTTTTGCATTCGTCATTTTCCTCACCGGAGAGTTCCAAATTCTTGAACTTATTATGGATTCTTCCATTTGTCTTTGCAAGTTCCTACAAAATTCAAAAATTTCATGATGATGTATAATCAATTCAGATTTTTACCACGTTTGGTGTGTTCTTTAACAAACTGCTTTCTAGTATCTGGAGGTATTCTTCTATACGATTCTGGTTAAAGATTTTGTCGATTGATGTTATTCTTCTTTCCTGATGAGTTGCTAAACTACTACCATCGCTAGGTGCTTGTCACCGGCTTTGTTCAAAAATTTTCTTTAATGTCTTAAGGTCGATGTAGAGTCTTTTTTTTCTTTTCTCTCTTTTTTCTCTCTCTTCTCTCTTTCTTTTTCTCTCTCTTCTCTTTGTCTTCTTTGTCTTTTTTTCTTTTCTCTTTCTCTCTCTCTCTCTCTCTTTTCTCTCAGTTCTTTCTCTCTTTGTCCTTTTACCCTTTACCCTTCAAACTATCTAACTATGAATCTTTTTTTTTTCAACTCCTTCAAGGTGAACTTCAAATTTCTTCTTCAAAATTCGTTCGTTAAGATAGACTTCAAATTCCTTCTATAAGGTAACTTTAAATTTTTTCTTCATGGTGAAAGAAAAGAGATGCCTTTTCAAGGTGGACGCCTTCTGCATGGTAGATGCCTTTTTCGAGGGAGATTCCTTCTTTAAGGTGGAAACCTTCTTCGAGGAAGATGCCTTTTGTGAGGTGGATGCTTTTTTCGAGGGAGATTCCTTATTCGAGGGAGATGCCTTCTTCAAGGGAGATTCTTTCTTCAAGGTGGATAACTTATTCGAGGAAGATTCCTTCTTCAATGTGGATGCCTTCTTTGAGGTAGATTCTTTCGTCAAGGTGAACATCCTTCTTCAAGTGAGATGCCTTCTTTATGATAATTGCTTTTGCACATCATGTTGTATTAAGGAGCTCGATCCAGGTGGCTTGGACATTGTGCTAATTTGATTGGGCATCACCGAGATTGACTTGTACATCATGCTGCTTCCATTGGGTCTTATCAAGACTAACTCACACATCGTGTTGCTTCTGTTGGGTTTCATGAAAACTTATATGTGTATTGTGCTACTTCTGTTGGGTCTCATGAAGACTAACTTGCACATCATGCTGCTTCTATTAGATCTCATCAAGACTGACTCGCACATCATACTATTTCTGTTGAGTCTCATCAAGAATGACTTGCACATCATGCTACTTCGATTAGGTCTTATCGAGACTGACTTGCACATCATGCTGCTTTGATTGGGTCTCCTTAAGAATGACTTGCACATCGTGCTGCTTCTATTAGGTCTGATCAAGACTGACTTGCACATCATGCCACTTCCATTGTATCTCCTCAAGACTGAATTGCACATCTTGCTGCTTCTATTGGATCTTATTGAGACTAACTTGCACATCGTGCGGCTTTCATTGTATCTCATCAAGACTAACTTGCACATCGTGCTGCTTCTATTGGATCTCATCGAGAATGACTTGCACATCATGCTGCTTCTATTGGATTTCGTTGAGACTGACTTGCATATCGGCTGCTACTGCTACATCCCTTTAAGGTGTTAAGACCATTTCTTTTGCGGTTACCCCCCGTATTTCATATTGCATTGTAATTCTGCTCGATTACTTCTGGATTGGATACCATTTTGAATTGTGCTTACTGTAAGACAATGTTTGATGTTTCATGTATGCACGATGTATATCTTAATAATCTTTTCTAACTGTATGCTTCTTGCTTGGACTAGATAGGTCGCCAACAAATCAAGTGTTAAGAACAAGAGGTTAAGCGTCTTCAGGGTTTAGGGTTTAGGGGGAGGGGGGGGGGGGGGGGGGGGGGAGAGAAAATTTTTCTCTCAATTAGGGTCACCGGAGTTACTATTCACTCCGGCCAATTTGCGAATCAGCCTTTCAAATCTACATATGTTATAGATCGGGATATCCTGAGACAATTTTTCTTCTGGGTCGCACTCAGTTTCCGACAGAAAAACGGTTAAAATTGCAAAAAAAAGTTTCGGATTTCACTATTCATCATCGACAGCGGGCGAGTGGGATGCCACCTTTGCCATCATCGTGTTGGTCTTGACTCGATCTATAAGTTTTCCTTCATCAGTACCACCAGACTCGTGCCGCAACACCTCCGTTCAAGGCCACAAAGTTTCGGATTTTTCACTATTCACCGCCGCCTGCCGCTGTCACCGGCGAGTGGTATCTCACCTCCATCAAATTCTTGTAGATCAGGCAACGTTCTACAAGTTTCCCTTCATCAGCACCACCAGATTCGCGCCGCAACACCTCCGTTCAAGGCCTCAAAGTTTCGGATTTACTATTTACTACCACATCTTACCGGAAAACTGCGAGTTGTATCTCACCTTTGCCACCATCTAGTAGATCGGACAACACTGACCAACTTTTTCTTCTTGGCCGTCATCTGATTCCAACCAGAAACCCCTCAAATCGTCGCTTCTTCAATTCGGATTTTACTGTTCACCGCGGTGGTTACTATTCATTTACCGGAGACACTGTTCATAAGCCCCACCCAGATTGTTCTTCAGGTTATTTCATGCAACTTTGCCTCTTGGTCGATTTCCTGATTCCTTGTGGATTATCGTTTTTAAAGAGGTGACGACGACTTTGGAAGCCAAGCCGCTTCGGTGCCTGGTTTGCTTTCGTTTTCCCATCTCTTTTTATGAGTTTGCATTGTATTTGATTTGTAATTCACTTGATGGATCCATCCAAGACAACTGCTGGCTCTTGGGCTGATAAAATCAAGATCACTGATTCGAGTACCTGATGCAAATTGAGTCCGGTTACTCCTAAGAAACCGGGTACAATCCTTGAGATCCAGATGAGATTGTCGACGAGAATTTAGCCGAATGGCGTAGATGTCTTGTTGGCTTCTTTCCGGGATATGTGATGCCCTTCCATGCTGCACGTTTGA
Organism: Boswellia sacra; assembly: GCA_013180625.2. NCBI lineage: Eukaryota > Viridiplantae > Streptophyta > Magnoliopsida > Sapindales > Burseraceae > Boswellia > Boswellia sacra. The sequence goes on along the minus strand of SNVD02013971.1, from coordinate 25,140 downwards.
TGGCAATGCGTGCATGGAAATCTAGTGGTCTTGAGGACGTCCGTTCCACGGAAAAGGGATTTCTCATCTTCCGTTTTAGAACTGAGGATGAGGTACATGCAATCATTACTCGCGGTCCTTGGATGTTTGGAGGTAAATTCATTTACCTGCAGCAATGGCATCTGCATCTGGATTTCAATCTTACAGCATTCCGGACACTACCAGTTTGGATCCGTTTGTATGGCCTGCCGTTTCCTTTGTGGACAACCAAAGGCCTTAGCATTATCTCCAGCATGATTGGAGAAACTCAATCTTGTGATAAGGCGACTTCTGATCTATCTAGATTGGACTATGCGAGGGTTTGTGTTCTTATTGATGCAAGACGCCCTCGAGTTAAGAACTTTGAGTTCAGGTGCAAACTCTCTCTAGAGCCCATTGAAATTCAAGTTGAATATGAGTGGACTCCAAAACATTGCCCCAAATGTTGCCAGTTTGGTCATCGTTGTCCAGAACCGGTAAAGACTTCAAGTCCAGATAAGAATGAGGCTAGCACCTCTGATAGTGCCCATTTGAGAAAAGAAAAGGATGTGACCAAGGTCACTGATTGCACCAAAATAGTTACTATTCCAAAAATTTCTGCAGTGCAAGTTGAGCCTCCGAAGGCTACTACAGTTCCGAGTGCAGAGTCAGTTTCAGATTCTGATTTTCCATCTCCTTTTGCGACTGACGAGGGTAGACTTTTGGGTACTATCAAGTGTTCTACAAATCGTGAGGCATCTATTTCCTCAGGGCGGATACCTCCTGAGTCTTCTCCCACTCGTTTTGAGCTTTGAATGGGCTTAGTGAGGATGATCAATCTGATAGGATTGACCATACTCATTCGGACACCCCAGCTACCCCGGTAAAGAAGGGTAAGAAGAAGAAAAACAAGAAGGGTTAAAGCTCTTGTATTTTTATGTTTTAGACCGTTTGTGATCATTTCTCTTCTATGTTGTTAAGGCCGTTTGTGGCTTTTTTACTTTGTTTTAGGCTGCTTGTGGCCTTCATTTTCTATCTTTTTGTTGGATTGTATGTTTGGACTTTACGTCCTTTTATAATTCTTGGGGTATGCCCCTCGGATTTTTGTACATTATAACTTTTTTGGATTTATATTACTAAGTAACTTTTCCAAAAAAAAAGTCTTCAGGCACAAGTCGCTGTTTCTTGACGCTGATAATAATGGTGATGATAAGTGAAAACTGTCATCATATGCTATTCTTTTTCCCTTCTACTTCACTTCACACCTTCTAATACCTCTTCTCATAATTCAACATGTCTAAGGTTTTTTCCAAGACTCTCCAGCCTCTATTGAGGCTTCTGAAAGACGACAATTGAAAACAGCTTGAATCCAGCGATCTCTGCAATCTAAAATTCCTTTAACATGTAAAACTTGACATCCCCTTTCTCAAGGATTGCATGACCTTTTGGGAGTCTCATGATCATGTTTTTCGTTTCAATAGGTAAGAGTTTTACCCTTTGTATGAGGAATTCTCCGCCATTTTCATTTCTCATTCATTCAATTCTAATGCCATCGATGTCTTGCCAATTTTTTGACTTTCTAATTTCTACCATGAGCTTTTACACTAGAAGTGGTAGAGTGACATTGTCTTCTATCATGTCTTTACTTGAGACGATGGATAGGAGCACATCTGATTGGCTTTGCCTTATTCAGATCATTCTTCCTACGCAGTTTCTGTTAGTCTCTCTGGATGGTCTTGGTGACCTTTATCTTGTGATCATCATTCCTCATATGGGCCTAGGTTTCACAACTGTTTCCTTGATTCTGGTTAAGATGGTGATTGGACTGGATCATGTCAAGATGGATCCGAGTAGGAGATTCGATGGCGGTTTCTACTTCTTCAGGTATTTTTCTTTTGAACTCTAAATTTTGTCTAAGCCATCCTTTCGGGTTTTCGACTTAGTGGATTCAATCATTTTTCATTTCTTTCCTTTTTTATACTCTAATTTTTGTCTAAGCTGCCATTTTCAGGTTTTTGACTTAGCAAGCTTGCCCTAACTTTTGCCTAAGCCGCCCCTTCTGGGTTTTCAACTCAGTGAGCTTTTTCTTCTTTTCTTTCATGCCCTAATTTTTTCCTAAGCTGCCCTTTCAGGTTTTTAGCTTAGTGGGCTTTCCTTAATTTTTGCCTAAGCCTTCTTTTCAGGTTTTCGACTTAGCAAGCTTTTTTTTCCTTATTTTTCTTTGTTTCTTTTTCTCAGATTTGGTTACAAGAGAGGCTATCTATTCTAACACCATTTCTTACACTTTCTTTGAGATGATTGAGATAATATCTGCCATGATTTTCAAAATGATTAGGGCAATTCTTTGCACCCTTATTTCATTTCTTATTTCATTTTACTTCTGAAGATGGATAGGTAATTCTTTGCCCCCCTGTATGAAGAGTTTATCATTGTCTTAGGAAATTTCTTTGTCCAACTTTAAAGACATTATTCCTCTTTTTTTGCAAACATCCATGCTAGACAAAATGGCTAACTCCATATATCGTGCTTCTTTACTGTTGGTGGCAAAGTTGCTTCGTTGATACCCTTAATTGAAACTGTTGACAGGTTTTCTTCTTTCTGACACGTTTTCAATAAATCCAACATCCTTCAATAACAAGTTGAAATGTAAGTTGTGTATCAATTTAATTCACAGTCAAGTTCCTCAAAAATTTCTCAAATTCAATAGCTTAATAGTGATGCATTGACATCGTGATTGTTCACAATTTCGACTCTAAGCCATAATTGCTTCTTTCAAGATTCTTCATGTGTGTGTGTAGCCAATCATACTTCACTTGTTAAGACCTGAATAACTTTATCCAAATAAAAACTAGTGATCAATCTCTAAAGATAGAAGGACTACCATAAGCCTGCTTTTCAAACCACTCTCCACTATGTAGGCTCATCACAACATTAAGGGTCATTAGGGCTTTATAAAGCTTGTAATGATAAGCTAGGGTCAAGGTGTGATAAAGAAGACTATAAGGTTATCTCAATTATAATCACACAACCATTCTAGGTTTCAATTGAGAGCATCAACTTCTTCTATTTCTACTCCCAAACTTTGAGTTTTCACCCACTATGTTTACTTTGCTTTTTGATTTCGAGTCGCTACACCCTAAACTTTACGATCAATGGGATTAGCACTCTTCTCTTCTTTTTCTTTCTTCTTCTTCTTCTTCTTTTTCATTTTCTATCTCTTTTTTTTCCTTTTTTGTTCCCTTCTTTTTTTTTCTTCCTTTTTTTTGGAGCTTAAAATTGTACAAAAAACTTGTCCACTTCCCCTATAAGCATAGCTCTCAATGCTCTTTTCTAGAATGTTCGTATGTTATGAGTGAAAGGGGCTATATAAGGAAATTTTTTTCTAGTGTTAAGATAAATTTTGTGGTTTGACAAAGAAAATGCTTGATGAGGCTCAATAGGGTATACTAGTGATAATGAAGTAAGTATAGGTGGGCTTGAAAGGCTCAATCGATCCAAAGAAGGTCTAAATCACCTCCTTTATGTTGTGAAGCCCAGGATTTCGCCTCGAGTGGTGATCAAACAGGTTCTAGAGTCTTATGAGATCTCAACACGAAGCTTTATTTATATAAAGTTTCTCTAAGTAATATAAAGTTCTATATTCATGGCTATTATGCTCAAATGATTTAAAGAATCAAGAATGAAACTCATCTAAAAAGAGTCAAGTATGCAAATAACATAATCTCACGTATTACCAAAAAATCTATTTCCAATGAGTATCAAGACTTTATCAATGATCATAAAAAAAATATACAACTCTTGCATCATTTTTAAGACAAAACATTTCAAAACATCGTTATTCTTTTCCCTAGGTCAAGGATTCTCACATGCACTTATGCATCCTTACTGTTTGATCCGCTGAATTGGTCATATTGCTCTTGATTTCTGTTGTTGCTTCTCCTCTGCCCACCTTCCAAATCTTCTATTTGAATGCTTGAATCACACAAATCTTTGAATATCTTGATTGGAAAGCCTATAAGCCTATCAGTGATGAAGGCATGCGCTTCATTGATCACCATACGAACTTGATCCTTCTCCATGGGCCTCGTGGTCATCTTGGCAGCTTTGGCCCTCCAACGGACTAGATATTCTAAGAAAGTCTCATTGGGCTTTTGATGTGTCGTCTCTAAATCTCTCAAAGTTGCCCCCAGTTGCATGTTATGGCGATACTATTCTACGAATTGTTCAGATAGCTCCTCCCAATCTTCTCGAACTCTTTTGGGGAGGTCGTGATACCACACTACCGCATCACCTTCTAAGGATAGCGTGAAATACTTCAAGATATATTCCTTTGTCAAAGGAGTTGTGGCCATGACAACTGCACATTGTCTCAAGTGTGTCTTTGGATTACCCTCTCCATTGAACTTAGGCAAGTTTCGCAGATGAAACTTTGGTTGTAAATCATTGTCTCCAATGAGTAAGATGTTATCTAGGTCTTCGACCCCTTTTAGCTCCTTCTTCAAGAGGGATTCGACTTTTTTCATGTCTTTGGCCAACTGTCTGATCGATTCGGGTTCCTTTTGGTTGACTGGCTTTTCCCCCTATCTCTACCTTGACTAGTCTCACCATCTTCACCACCATTCCCCTCAGGTGGAGATTGATTCATGCAGTTGGGCCCATTCCATAAAGCTTTAATGAGTTGAGCCATTTGTTGTTGAGGTGCGGTGATATCAGCCCTTATTTGAGCCATTTTAGCATTGTTGTTATTGGATGCTTCCATTTCGTCAGTTGGTTCCTCTTGCCATTTCAAGCATCCTCCCCGTCTAACCCAAGCTATGATGGCTGTAAAAGAAAGGTGTTATTGCCATGCATGCATGCATGTATGCATGATATGATGCATGCTCATATAAGGGCATAAACACGCTTTCAGCCTTCCAACCTCATTCCTCTCACACATGTGAGGTCAAGTCTCTTTTCTCAGTATTTTTGGCTTTATTCCCAAGACATCATCATGGGATGTGGAAATGCAAGATTCTCTCCCGTAATTCTAACATTCATTGTTGACGTTAGATTCTTCATGATTATCATAACATGATTTTCAAAATGTCATGATAACCGCACATGTTCCCATTTTGTTCTTTTATGGGTCATGGTTCCATGAGGTTTTGAGTTGACGATATTCTAATCATGGGAAATTTACATCCATAGACATGCATTTCAACATGGGTTTTAGATATTCATCATATTGGAAATTTCTAAAGCCATTTACATGGGCTTGAATCTCAAGGGTCCAATGGTCTAGGCTCCTTCGAGTGAGAGATGCCCCTTTGGGCCGGTCTTTTTTTTTATACCAATCCAATGGCATGTGCCCAAAGATGGTGACACCAACATGAGTTGTCTAGGGGTTGAATGGAGTGAAAGACATCTCATGCCAACGTTACGCGGCTAATTTTAGGCAATTCATGCTCATTTTGTACAAAACTGTAGTGATGCAAGGACTCATTATATGAACATGAGGTATTAGGATTTGGTTTTCCCATCAAAATGAACTTCTCTTATCCCTAATGGAGTCACCAATGTAAATCGAGCTTTCATCTCGCTAGAGTATTTACATCCACGACACTGTGTTAAAAGTCTCTTTCGAGACTTAAGGGAACACAAACGAGCCATGGGCACGTCTAAAGAAAAGAGTCGCCACCTAATTATTCAACTGGGAATGAATGGGAGCAATCTTATCCCTTACCTTGGGACCTAAACTATCATCGTCCCTTCATAGATAGGTTCGGCAAGTTAGGTACGGGTCTTTCGACTTGCCCGATTGTAAATCCGGCCTCCACTTAGGAAATACCAAATAAGAATAACTCGTATTGTTATTTAGTCCACTTAAGTGATTAATTTTATGCACACATTTTCATTTTTATCTTCATTAGACGTATGAGGTGATTATTCAATCAAAATAGTAGTATATTCATACAAAGAAAGAGGGACGAGAAAATAATACATTTCTATCAAACATGGGGGAAGGGAAGAGGATTACAACATTTGTTATTCAACAATAAAAATAAAACATTGCATACATTCATGTATTTGAATATTTATTCTAAGTGATGGTCCCTCACCATTAATGTGAGTCCACCGTCACTTTATGGCATCACGCAATTACATTTCTTAGCATACAAACATTCATACATGCATAAATCATACAAAGCCATAATCTTTTTGATAAATTCTATCATGGCAATTCCATTACTTGCTTTTCTAGCATAATCCATGTCAATTTATTAAGAATCATGGCATTTCTAGCCTAAACATGGTAATTCTGGCAATCATGGCATATTTTAGCCTAATTCAAGAAATCAACCTCAATCATAGCACTCAAGGGCAACATGATAATTCTACCTATTCTATGTTATTTCCTAGCATTCATCAAAGCAAGTAAGTTTTCCTAGCATTATTCTAATCATGTGCTCTTAAGCATGATTCTAAACATGTTCTTCTAATCATGGTTCTAAGCATTCACAAAGAAAGTAAATTCCAATGCATGATTCGAAAAAAGGAAAGTTTGCGGACTTACCTTGACACACTTATCCATCTTGCAAAATAAATGGGGTTAAAACAATTCATAATAACTGTAAACATGCTCATAAGCATAAAATAAAATTCTAAACATGTTTATTCTAAGCAAGAAAAATAAAAGAGAAAATAGGAGGGACGAGAGAATTCTGCTCCTAAGACGTACCCTTTCCAGGTTTAAAGCAATAGAACCCCTAAAAAAATATATTAGAAAAGACTTATCAAATTATTGAGCATGTCTTCTAGAGGAAGAAAGAGATAGTTTTATTTGACAATCAGTGTGTCTTGGAAAGTGTGGCTAAGGTGTGCTTATATAGGCTTTGCTTAGAGTGAAAATATGATAAAAAATCGATGTGGGATACGGATGAACAGTATCGAATGAACAGTCCAACTGGCTATTTGACCGGTGATGAACAATATAGGCAGTTGTTTGACCGATAGTGAATAGTGCCAGATGAATAGTGAACTCGCCGTTTGGCCCTTCCTATTTTACAATTTTGTAATGTAGTCTCTTCTGACCTTTATGTATTTAATTGCTTATAACTTTTTGAGTTCAATTCCAATTTGTGATTTGTAAATTTCTATGAAAACTAGACATCCATAGCTTCATAACGGTGTTTGATTATCATCAAATTCCTCCTGGATTATTTTTTGTGATTTTTTGAAGTCATACGTCAATTTTTGAGACCTTTCACCAACTCCTTCGCACCTTACCTTTCTTGGCCTTCAAAGGCATTTTGGTCATTATCGTTACTCAATATTCATCTTCATTCCTTTATTGAGCCTCAAAAATTTAATGTCTACATTTACCACAGTTCAGATTTCAGCTATCATATACGACAGCTTTAATCATATATGCCCACAGCTGTAACTTATCTTCATGACATTAGTGTGGAGAAATGGGCACGTTCACAGTTCCATGGCCAGAGGTATAACATCATGACAACTGATATCGTTAAGTCCATGAATAGCTACTTTCGACACGGTCGCTTCCTTCTGATTACATTATTAACGGATTATCATCGGGCAATCTTACAATAATGGTTCTACGAGCATCGAGAGATATTTGCAAACTTACAATTACATCTCTCTCCATGGGATGACAAGTTGATGGAGGATCGTTTACAAGAGGATGATCATATGAGAGTTAGTGGGATCTCCCTCACTATGTAGGAGGTAAACGAAAATGATCACGTCAATGTGGTTGACATGCATGCCCGGACTTGCATGTGTAGGGTGTATGATCTTGAATAGTTGCCTTGTGCGCATGTATTAACTGTTTACAAACATATAAACCTACTTTCATGCAATGATTATTATGCCTTCTGGTACACAACAGAAAGATTACTCCATGCATATGCTCTTCCTGTTGTTTCTGTTGGAGTATGTGAGGATTGGATGATTCCAAAAGAGGTAAGAAGTAGAGTGGTTCTACCACCAATTATGAGGAGACTAGCAAGTCATCCTAGTAGGAATTAGATTCATTTCGTCGATGAGTCCATCTTGAGTTGTAGTTTGAGATGATGTAGAGGATCTAGTCATAATCATCAGACTTGTCGCAATGTAGTTCCATTTGATGTGGCCACAGGCACGTAGTGTAATAATGGTTGATTTCTTTATAATGTTACTCAATGTGTTTTTATTTTTCTTATCTAATTTGGCCAATTTATGCAATGTACTAATATTTAAAATTTTTTCATATTCACAATTTATAATGTGATACTTGCTATTTCTTGTCAACTATCCTAAAATTAGGGATGTAATAACATTTAACTTGTTCTAGTAAAGCTACAATGTTAGTTAATTACATTATCTTTAACAAGTCTAACTATACATATATACACCAAAAAGCCTTATACAACTAGACAAGGATATAAACCTGCACATGATGGCTGCATACAAAGCATCGTGGTATAACAATGCCCACTTAGTATATGGCCTGTGGCTCAACCGTAAAAGGTACCACTGAGCATGTTTCCATAGAATCTCCAACAGCCTGCTGTGTTTGTATCCGATGAGTCCAAATGTGTATCACCATTCTTCGGTGAAGGGTCTCGTCGGTGATGCTTGAATGTTCATCAAAGGAACACCTCTAAATAAATACTCCATGAACTTTAGACAATACACTCCGCATGCACCTCCTTTAACTTCTTGTTAGGGTACCCAGAGGAATCCTCGATTCACTCAACGTCAAAAGGAGTGGTAGGGTAATGTGGACTTTCGTAATCTCTCAATGACACTAGATGTGGTATGAGCTCAGCCAAACAATGTACTGTATCCTTAACAATGTCAATGGAGTGCTCATAAAGTAGGAGTTATAAATAACAATAAGACGGCGATTCAAATCCACCTGGACTGCCACCTAATGCTGACATAAATTAACAATATGAATATGGTCAAAAAACTTAGATGGAAAATAGATAATGCAGCATAGGAAACATAAAGGCAGTCACCCATTCGACATCAATCCATGCACGACCAATGAGCAGCATCTCCCCATGACATATTGAATAAGATCATATTTATTCTCCCAAACTGTATCATCTAATTTGCTCTAGTATCATGTCGATAGTCCTTGTATTTTTTCCTGTAAAGGAGCAAATAATGTTAAAAAAAGCTAGTAGAGAATTATGAAATCAATATGATTAAATACTATAATATATTGTAATTTAAGTTGATTATAAAAATTTTACCCAAAAAGTTGTATCCAGGAATGTTAACCTTTCTGCAACATCTGGTCTCAATTCCTTCACTCTACATCGTAATATGTAAAGATAACCGTCAATATGCTGCATAAAATGTTTGTAGTCAGTGATTTTTGCAATAATCTGTAGTTTATTAGAGGATATGGAATCATAAGAACCTTAAATGAAAGCAACTGTGTCAGGGTAGTCCAGATAGTGAAGAAGTCACGAGTCGCATCGCAAACGGCCATGTCAATGTGGCTTGTACCATCCGTCACCCAGCTATTCAATCTCCTGTATTCATCATTAGGGGTAGGAGCAACCAGGTCAAATATTGGAACCCGTGGCTGAACAAGTGTATGCGAGAAAGAGTTTGCATGTTGTATAACTAGGTCTATATGCTATACAACAGGCTCCTTTGGGTCTACATGTGGTACCTCTAGGTCTACATATGGTAACACGTTTACTCTCTTTCTACCTGGGGGACTGGCAAAGGGGCTCCATTTATGCTTACCTGGAAACAAGCATCGACCTCAGAGGGATACGAAACCCGTGGGAGCACCATCAAGGACTTGTACACTCGCCTGCGAAAGGTCAACTTCTATTGCATAATGACCTTCGTCATCAGTGTCATTCGCATCCTGGATAATAGAAAACCAATAAGACATATTCATTTTTTAGTCATACTAAAAAGCATCAGCTAAATTAATTATGTTGGTGAAGTCACCATATGTACCATGTCAGCGTACCCGATGTGACCACCCAATAATACAACGGCCTCATGTGGGAGTAATCTGTCCTCGCACATCTCCTTCTTCTCTCACTGTAATGATCTAAGCTCTTCCCGAAGTCCCATCAACTCATAGAGTACAATGGTCTGAAAGTCATTGTCGACTAACGGTGGTTGTATATTATTGTTTAATGTCAGCATTCCTCACAAATGATAATGTGCAAACGTGCTCATGAAAATAGTTTTCTTAGAGAATATTGACAATATACCTTGGAACTAAATGGGATATGATGTGTATGGGGGGAACTGCGCTCAAGTCCATGGAAAGAGTCACCTATAGGATAGTTAGTCGTAGGCCCTATAGGAGAAGCTGACCCAAGTGCACGAAGATCAGTGTGGAAGCCTACATGTACAAGAGTAATAAATGAAACATTGGGTGGGGTGCGAACACTATCATCACAATGACTTACTATATCGGTAATCAAATCTTCAGGTTCTTCAAGGGGATATGCACCTGAGGGATCTTCTCTAGCCGGTGGCCCTATGGTCTCATCTTATGTAAAGGAGCGCCCTAAAATGCAGCCCATATCACGTGTGCACCTCTCCAGATGCCAACAACTTGAGCTAACCTAATATATCAATCGGTGGACCGCTTTTCCTCAGTTGGCTCCAAAACAACGGGAGGACGTTAACAGGAAAAATAATAACAAGCACAAGACATACACTCCTCCTAATCAACATGACATCATATTGGATGATCTCCTCTGGTGGGGTTTTTGCTATCTCCCATTTCAACAAGCACGAAATCTTCTCCACAAATGCCATATCTGCCCACCCATATGTAGCACCAATGTGCGACACAGACTCACGCAACCAAACCTGAATAATATATGAATTTGAGTAATAATGGACATCTAATAATGGAATTGAATGTGTACAAGTGACAATAATAACAGTTTTTTTTCTATACATACCTAAAAAGCATACGGGCACCCTTTTAAGTTATATCTCTTGACTTGGTCACCCTTGCTCTTGCCCTTCTTGCTGCCTTTCGTTTCTTAAACTTTGTCAACCTTCTATTCAAAGCTTTCTTCATTCCTTTAAGTGTCTTATCATAAGACACTGAACCCCATGGATATTCATTAAAACTATCCAATGTGTTAACAAAATTCAACCACTTACGAGAGACATACCGACGTTGATCCCATCCCATGAAAAATTACTCAAGAACATAATTTACAGCCAACTTAACAACATATTCATTTGGCATAACTGACACATCTATTACCAAAGCAATGGATAGAAATCAATGAGCTGCATGTCGTTACCCTGAAATTATGTATCCAACAATGGGCATGGATTTAGAGCATTGGGAATTGTTGGCACTGGGAAGCAAACTTCAAACTAGTCACCAAACCAAACTTGTGTGTAGAAAAATGAATAAGCCTCCATAAAAAAACGAAGCTGATAATAGTAAAAAACAAAACTAGAATGAACAAATGCAAAACATTAAAGTATGGAAATGTAGTTCCAACGCAATGCTTTACCTTGATTAAGAAACCACATCTCTTCATCATGCCCCACTGTTTGAACCTCCCATTCCAGCACATTGTGAAACAATAGAGACAGAAAGGTAAGCTTCTGAATGTCTAATAGGTACCAAAAACATGTATTATAAAACATGTTTTGTTGCCGCTTAGTCAAGGTAGAAAGAATTCGATTAATACGGTCCAAGCTTGCCAAATTAGTGATTACGGTGTGGTTATTACTCATTGTATGGAGTCTTGAGGGTGAACAAAAGTTCAAACTCACTTGCCATGTCTTCCAACCTTCAATAGAGAGTAGACACAACATTTATATAATGGAAAATATGTAAAAACAAGTAAAAAACAACAAAACTGCCAAACGCTCGACACGACTCGATAGAGCTTGACAAAGTAAAACCAAAACTTGAAACAGATCATCAGTGTCCGACAGGAAAATATATCAGATTCAAAACTGGACATCAAACAAGTCTGGCACTCAACAATGCCATAATATCAAATGTCAGCCACATCGGATGTTGGATACTCAAAACAACATAGTTTCATTGTCAGATTCATCTGTCCAGGTTCTAGCAACTTAGATTTACACAATCGACACTCGACGTCCCTCCGTTTTCAAGACATTGAGTGTCAGTATGTAAATCTAAGTTGCTCGAAGCTAGGCAGACGAATCTGAGAATGAAACTATGTCGTTTTAAATATCCATATACAACAAGTCTGACACTTGACAATACCAAACTATCGAATGTCGGCAATGTCAGATGTTAGATACTCAAAATGACATAGTTTCATTGTCAAATTCGTCTGCCTAACTTTGAGTTAACTTAGATCTACACAACTGACACTCGACGTCCATTCGTTCCAAGACATCAATTATTGGTCGTGTAAATCTAAGTTGCTTGAAGCTAGGTAAACAAATCCGATAATGAAACTATTTCGTTTTGAGTATCCACATACGACAAGTCTAACATCAACAACACCATACTGTTGGATGTCAGATACTCCAAATAACATAGTTTCATTGTCGTATTCATCTGCCTAGCTTTGAGGAACTTAGATTTACACAACCGACACTCAACTTCCCTTAGTTTCCAAGATATGGAGTTTTGGTTTCATGATGACGGATAGCTCGTTGTTGGATTTCAAGTAACCAACACTTGACTAACATGAAACGACATGTCATCGACCGTCATATACTTGAACTATCAGGAATGAGATGTCGATTTTCATGAAATTGACACTCGATAACTTTGAAACAAAGGGACATCAACTATCAATTACCAAATTCGACACTCGATAGCAAAAACCCAAATGCTATCGAGTGTCGAGGGCGAGAGTAGAGAGACGATTTGACACTTGCTATCATCTATCTTCACTAAGTCTATGTCGGTTTCCACCATTTTTAGACAAACCCATGCTTCAAATCTTCCCAATCATATCCCATAGATCAAACAACATCGAACAAGCACAAATAACATTACAAAACTCTAATACCACAATCATTAATATCAAAATCCAACCAAAGTCCCTAATTTTTTCAAATTTCAAAATGTTAAAAATGCAAGGCATTTTCCTCTCTATTCCTTTGATAGAAATGGATCTAGCCATCATTTTCATTTTAACATCATGAATATGTGCTCAAACAATCAAGACAGAAAATAAAAAACAAAGAAAAATTGAAAACTTACCTTTTGTGTTGCTTCTCCTCCTTAGGTGGAAATGACCATTCTTGCTTATATGCAAAATGTAAGAGATTTGTAGATGCAAATTCTACGATTGTGTGGTGATTGATTGGAAGTGTTTCAAATTTTGGGAGAGATGGAGTCATGGAAGACAAGGATTACGGAAGAGGAAGTGGAGGGAATGAAGGAAGTTAATATCTAATGAATTAATTGAATTCATAAGGGTATTCAGGTCATTTTGTGTTTAAAAGGTCTATGGCATCATGATGCGTTCGAAACTAGCAAGTATACTAGTCGCACAAGTAATAAAGTGATAAGTAGATATCGTTCCCACGAGGATTGATTCTAATTGAATTCGTTATTTTCTAGCAACGATAAACTAAACAGGGGGGGTTTTGTTGAATGATTAACTAAATGAAATAAGAATGCAAATTAAGAATAACAAAACAGAAGTTAATTTGAATGAAAGATCAATGAGAGACACTTGGTTAAGGGTTCTTTCTCTGCCACAAGATATGAATTTGTGAATTAACATAGAATTGTAATCCAATTACAGCATTGAAGTTATCAACCGTAGATAACAACAAGCTCTGTTATCCCAATCTTTCCTTACTTTGTTGTTAAATAAAACAAGCTCTTTATTTAATCTCTATCCATTAAACAACCTAGAACAAGCTCTCTAAGTTTAATTCAATAGAAGCATTACGATGAGAAAGATAGGTTGATCTAAGCAATAATCACACAAGTTCGGATTATTTAACCTAGGTTGTATTTTCCAATTGCAATCTCTGATCACAATTTTGCTACTAATGATTGGAAATTCATGACAATTACGGATCAAGATTTCTAATCTAGCAATAGACAACAACAGATTATATTCAGTTGGCCATTCCAAATACAATCAGTAAGCAATCATAAGCATTAGATATGGGAAAATACAAGCAACTTCAATTAGAGAATTGGATAACAATTTCTTACACAATCAACTCACAAAATCCATATCAAGGGCTTTGAAATCACCCTCAACCAATTCAGATTAGTTACACATATTCAATCAGAATAACAAACACAATACAGAGAAATTCCAGAATTGAAAAGGAAAGAAAGAACTTAGCAAATTCTTTGAAAATCTTCTTTGTAGATGAATCTTCTTGGAAATGTAGTTCCTCCTCTTTCAAAATCTTCTTTCTCCTTCAAGAACTCCAAGGGATGAGAGAAATCCAGAAATGCAGCCTCCTCCCACGTTTCCCCTCTTCAAGTTATGAAAATAAAACCCTAAAATGTGTTTAAACTCTGCTACAGTAACTTGCTACAGTGCCCCGTATTTAATAACATGCTACAGTGATATATGGAATTACAAATATACACTTCTCATACCATTTTTATCACAACTTTCGGTACACTACATAAATTCGTGAACCGTAAATTTCTCCAGAAAATAGACTTCGAGAGCTTTTCAATGGTATATAGCATGTTATCCGGTTAATTGTATATCGATACAATCAACTCCAAGAAATTGGTTGACTAGCAGAGGTGAAAATGAAGGGTTTTACTCCAATTTTGTGTAAGTTCTCCAAAACTCCTACAAACATCAAAAACCACACAAAAAACATAAAAATACCAAGGAATATAGCAAAGAAACATGGACGAATTGATATGAAAATGATATATAAATAGACACTTATCAAATTCCCCCACACTTAGACTTTGCTAGTCCTCGAGCAACTACGACAATATGAAATAAAACTAAACCGAAACAGAATCAACAAAAAATTAAAACACACAAATGCTTCATCTTGCAAATAGGCCTCAAAGATTGTACTTAATTATAACCCAAGGAAAACTTCAAAATAGTGCAATTAATCAAGAATTTCATCTCAAAGATTAGTTTCGCTACACTTCAATTCCTCTAGTGTGTGTGTGTAGAGCCATTCTCACCTAATCACTTGTAACCCAGATGAGTTTATGCATAAAAATGAATCATATTAATATTGAAGATGTGTGTATAAATGAACTCCATAGGCCTGCTTTTCAAGTCACTCTCCACTAATGTAGACATGCACAACACCAAGGATCAAGTAGGACTTTATTAAGCTTGTAACGTTTGGCTTGGGTGAAGGTATGATAAAGGATAATAATTTGGCTCAAATCACCCACAAACACATAAATCATTCAAGACTATGTAGAGCTCAACCCTATAACACAACTTCATTTCAATTCACCAGGTTACTCCCCCAAACTTATTTAGAACACTCAATTCTTTTTTTTTTTTGCAGAAAACAAAAGAAAACTACACCCCCACACTTTGTTGTTTCATTCTTTTTAAGAACACTTAAGGGTATAGATCTCTTATTCTTCTTTTTTTTTTTCTCTTTTTTTTCTTCTTTTTTTTTTTAACACTTCCCCTCCCCCACACTTAAACAACACATTGTCCTCAATGTGTAAGTACATGGACGATAAGTACAGATTGGCTTTTTTTCTTTTTTCTTTTTTCTTTTTTTTGCAAACACAATAGAACTCACTTGCATTGCTCATGACACATCCCAACCTCCTCTAACTTCCCAAAACCAGAACATAGATCAAAATTTAATTGTGAATGATCTACATGCTCATAGGTAAGGGATAAACTGTTTGGAACAAATTCATTTGAGGTTAGGAAATCTTTTAGTGAGTTAACAAAGGAAAAGGCTTACAAAGGCTCAAAGGGGGTAACTAGGGATCAATTTCAGTCAAGGTTGGCTATTAAGGCTCAAACGGTCCAAAGATGGCCTAAATCATTTCCCAATGTTGCACAGTCTAGGATTTCGCCTCGAGTGACCATCAAACAAGTTCTAGAATTCATTGAAATCTGAAGAAACATTTAAATTACATAAACTTTCTCTAAGTGAACAAATAACTCAGTGATAATAGCTCAGTGCTCAATGTTGCGCAAGGAATCAAAAGCAAAGCGAAAACCAATAAACATTTCAAGCACACAGATCCATGCATCATTTATCATTTTCCAAGAGTTATTCTTAATTTAATCATTGCCTTATCATTGGCCCATAAAATGCAAGAGAAGAGGTACGTGGCGTTGTTACACCTGAGTCAAGATTGTATATTTCAACAATCCTTAGGACCAGTAGCCCGCAGACTTAAGGTTTCCAGCCTATATACCTTTATTATGAAAGAACAAAACAAGATACAAGACACTTCAAACAACATGAAATAAACAAACTACAGATTTATTAAGAGAGAATGCGTTTCAAGAGTTAAGAAAACCCCATATTCTGCCATTCTCAGGTTTTTCCACAATGTTTTTTTCGAATCGAAACTGGTAAAAACAAAAACACACAACTCCAAATTACATAAAACTAAACTTACTCAGAAAATAATAAAGTCCAACAAATCAGCAAACACAAACAAGTCAGTTAGAATGGGTTTAAAAAGTTTAGAAGTTAGCCTCCTTATTCAGCCATTATGGATTAAAGAAATCCAGAATGCGTTTCAAGAGAACTTGAACTTTTTAAGCCACCACTCTAAAAGCCAAGATTAGAAAATATTACCTGGGGTGAGAGAAACAACTTGAAAAAAAAACTCAACTCAAATAAACACAATAAAGAGAAAGCAAACGAAAATGAAGCAAACCAGCAGATATGGATTACAGATGGAGTGTTAAATACAGTTTACGCCTCTTATTGCCTTCTCCAAACCAATCTATCCGAGCTATTGCTGGATCAGGCGAATAGACGAATGCTTGTAATTTGTCAATTAACTCCCCTGCAGTTGAAGCTGTAACCAGGACTTGCCTCGCCGACTGTGAGATGAGTTTGTTTCTACTGCTTGATCAGAAAAGACAACAAACCATCAAAAAAATTATTGACATTAACAAAAACCAATGGGTTTCGATGGATGTTTTTTTTTTTTTAGCTTTGCCCCAGAGGGTGATTTGAAAATATCTCCTCTAATGTACCATAACACCGGGACAAAGCTATAAAGCATCAGATTCAATGTCATATGTGCCAATTTACGCTCATGCATGCTAGAGACTTGTAACTCTTCCCCGGTTGTGTTGCCTACGATATCTCGCACAGCTAATGGTTTAGGGATAATACCGAGAACTTTACTTCCTCCCTAGGATGCAGCTGTCGACACACACCCCATTAACCCAAGACTACCCCCTCCATAAATCAAATGAATACCCCTCGCAGCTATTGTCCTACCAAGATCAAGAGCTGCTGTTGTAAACTCTCCATCTTTACCAAATTGCGATCCACAAAATACGCATATATTTTGGAATCGCCGAATTTGTGTTTTCTCCAGTTCTAAAAGTGCTCTAAACTTGTGCAAGACAATGATGTACGTTAGGTATTATGCGATTCAGGTGCAAGACAGGTTATAAAATGACATTTCAAAATATGCAGCATGGGTATATACACACGTAAAACTCTCAAATTTGACACATGGGGACATAATTTCGGTGGGAGTTACTCGATGCAGATTTATCGCCCCCAAGATTTGAAAAATGAGTATGCTTTCGGCGAGGTTTGACAAACCTACACACTGTCTCCCACGTGTGCATGAAGAATGGAAGATAACTTTCGGTGGGGTTTTGAAAAAAAACGCCACACTTGTCTCCCACGTGAAGCATGGGACAATTAGAGATCTACTTTGGTGGGGTTTGACAAAACGCCCACACTTGTCTCCCACGTGAAGCATGAAAAGTAAAGATATACTTTCGGCGGAGGTTGACAAAACCTCCACACTTGTCTTCCACGTGTGTTATATCATGGGGTAGTCATCTGGTTTGTCAAAAAGAAAACTTGAAATTAAAACAAACAAAATCAACAAACAACAACAACACAAAAAACAACATTGATAATCAGATCAAACGAAACAAGAAAGAAATAAAATTCGACAACAACAACACACATTCAAATATACAAGTAGTTGTGATTGTGGCTCACATCTTCCTTGGTTTTACGTCCAGTAACGGCTGAAACGCCTTCTATGAGTCGGGGATTTGCTTCCCATCCAGTTTTCTTATAAACTGGCAAACAGGGTCGTTTTTAGTCAGATTCCCTAGACTATAACACTGCAATTCATCACGAAATTGTGTCCATAGATTAAGCAATTCACGCTGAACAAGTCCACAAGAATGTGACTCGAGAGTTAACAAAACATTATCAGCGACTCATTACTCAAACCATTCTTAATAAATGAAAGTTTATCTTCTCTATTCCTGGACACAAAACCTAATGAACGACAAGTGTGGTTACAATTCCATCTAGCACATTTATAACATACTTGTAACCTTTTCGCTCTTCGCCTCTTGGCGTAGTAGCTCTTTCCTAGACCAGGCATGTATTTTGCGAGATTAATGTCCGGCTCACCGGACAATCTCACCTTGGCTTCGATAAGCCATCGGATATCAGCAGGCACATTTAGGAGCATCAACGCCCAAAGTCTAGTCATCCGTACTTTATAAATTTTAAACACAGCATTTTGAGGAAGTGAAGGGAAATATTTACGAAGGTTCGACAGAAAGATATCGGCATCCATTGAAGAAGAGAAAAGGAGAGTTATTACCGATAATGCGATGAGTTTGTTCTTCTCCCAGATATGCACGTTTCAAACCTTCAGGCAATGGTTTCAGATCCCCTTTGGATGTTTCCTCAAGCTGTTGCACAAATGAATTCGAAGTACGGAATAATCAAATTAAACAAAAAGAAGGAAAAGAAAAGAGCAGAAACGAAACTAAAGACACATAAAAGAGATAACAACACAATAGCAAACAAAAGTCAAAAACAAGTAAAAAAAATATAAAAACAAATGAGACAGATGGCAAAGAGAGATAAAACCTGATCAATTTGATGGCCTACGAAAGGAATCTCCTCGAGACACAAAAATCGATCATTATTACCTTATTTTGTTTTTCTTTTCTTTTTTTATTTATTTTTCAAAAACATTGGGTTGCCTCCCAATAAGCGCTTGGTTTAACGTCCTCAGCCCGACGTTGGTTCCATCATGGGAGGATCCAATCTTCGCTGTGCTTCACTAGTGGGCTTGGATCCTTCTTTCCACAAGAAATGGTGCACGCATATGGCTGAGCCTTGGATGTGAGCACTTGTCCACCCAATAGTCGTTTTGTGATCTCTAAGTACTTGGATGAGTTTCACTTCTTGTATTGGTGCAAGGCCCATTTTATTATAATTGGCAAAGTACCATTCTCGCCCAAGAATCCATGATTCAAATGATTTGGAAGTGACTTAAGCTCCACGGTATTGGCCTTCATCACAGAATGAAAAAGTTTCTCATTAGATAAAGACAATTCAAAATACGAAACATCATACCTGCTTATGGTTCTGGCTATAGTCTCATCTAAGCTTGCCAGAGCTTCCTTCACTTCTTTAGACACTTGTATCAAAATTCTTGATTCCTTAGAATTTTCTGTCCCTATGTGCTCACTAATAGCTACATCCAATCCATTTTTGCAAGTTAACTCAAAACATTGTTGTGACAGAGAATCAGGAACGTCAACTACAAAAACAGAATATAAGTCACTAGGACACCTCATTGCCTCAAAAATATTGAAACGGATCACCTTGTCATCAAACACTATGGTGAGAGTGCCATCATGAACATCAATCTTGATTCTAGCAGTTTTCGAGAATGGTCTCTCTATAAGAATCGGTGTTGGATTAAGAGATGTCTCATCCTCTATTTCAAGAACATAACAGTCTGCTGGGAAAATCAATTGATTCACCTGCACAAACACATCTTCCACAACTCTTTTGGTATAAGCATTAAAACGATCAGCAATTTGAATGGTAATACCAATTTCCGCGAAAGGTCCAAGATTTAAAGAAGCATAAATAGAATATGGCATGATGTTAATAGATGCTTCTAAATCTAACATAAATATTTCAAACTTGGTTTTACCAATGGTGCATGGTATGGTGAACGTACCTGGATCTTTGCACTTTGGAGGAATTTTCCTTTGCAATACAGCTGGAACATCTTCCCCCACACTTACTTTCTCATTTCTTTTTAACTTTCTTTTGCTGGTGCATAACTCCTTGAGACATTTTGTATAATGAGGTACTTGCTCGATAGCATCCAAAAGTGGTATATTTACCTCGATTTTGTGAGAAGTTTCCAGGATTTCTTGTTCGTGTTCCTCCTACTTCGATTTTGCAAATCTACGAGGAAAAAGTGGAGGAGAAACATATGAAGGAATGGGAGTTATAGGATTTACCTGAGAATTCAGTGTTTTGTTCATGGTAGAAGTGGTGTCATCTCCTTCATCAGTTTGTGATTTCTTTGGCAGGACATCTAATTGCTCTGCATTTTGCAAAGTTATCGCACAAGAATTCTCTCTTGGATTGATCATCGTTTGACAAGATAATTCTTCTGAGCCTTGGCCCTCGAATTTGCTCATGCTAGTGGCCAATTGTCCCATTTGATTTGCCAGGTTTTGGATACTTGCCCCAGTTTCCTGTTGGAATTGCATTGTGTTAGTGGCAAGTGCATTAACAATATCCTGGAGTAACATACCTGAGTTTTCTGGATCTGGTTGTGGTGCTGGTTGTGGCATTGGTGGTGGTTGCATTTGAAATGGTTGCTGAACTCTAGGTTGATTAAAACCTTGTAGTTGATTTGGTATGGCATTTGGGACGATTGGTTGATGATTCCAGTAACTGAAATTAGGGTGATCTTCCCATCCAGCATTGTAAGTGTTAGAGAAGGGATCATACCATTGCGTTGTTTGTCCTAGAAATCCATCCATGGCATTGGCTTGTTCCATATCTCCTTGCAAAATTGGATACATGTCGATTAGATGCTCCATGGTAGAATATACCTCACATGCATAAGATTTCTGCATATGTCCTACAACCATGTTTTCCACAAGAGAAGTTAACTCAGAAAGTTGTTGTTCAATGTTATGAGTGCTTACCTCATTTACACTCCAATGTAATTGTGGCTCAAATTGGCTACTGAATTGTTGGAAATTTACTGCCATGTTGCCCAAAACAAACAATCAGAAAAGAAAAACAAACAAATACGAATCAACAATGAAAACAAAATAACAAATCGATTAGAAAATCAATCCCCGGCAAAGGCGCCAAAAACTTGATGCGTTCAAAACTAGCAAGTATACTAGTCGCACAAGTAATAAAGTGATAAGTAGATATCGTTCCCACGAGGATTGATTCTAATTGAATTTGTTATTTTCCAGCAACGATAAACTAAACAGGGGGGGTTTTGTTGAATGATTAACTAACTGAAATAAGAATGCAAATTAAGAATAACAAAACAGAAGTTAATTTGAATGAAAGATCAATGAGAGACACTTGGTTAAGGGTTCTTTCTCTGCCACAATATATGAATTTGTGAATTAACATAGAATTGTAATCCAATTACAGCATTGAAGTTATCAACCGTAGATAACAACAAGCTCTGTTACCCCAATCTTTCCTTACTTTGTTGTTAAAATAAAACAAGCTCTTTATTTAATCTCTATCCATTAAACAACCTAGAACAAGCTCTCTAAGTTTAATTCAATAGAAGCATTACGATGAGAAAGATAGGTTGATCTAAGCAATAATCACCCAAGTTCGGATTATTTAACCTAGGTTGTATTTTCCAATTGCAATCTCTGATCACAATTTTGCTATAATGATTGGAAATTCATGACAATTACGGATCAAGATTTCTAATCTAGCAATAGACAACAACAGATTATATTCAGTTGGCCATTCCAAATACAATCAGTAAGCAATCATAAGCATTAGATATGGGAAAATACAGGCAACTTCAATTAGAGAATTGGATAACAATTTCTTACACAATCAACTCACAAAATCCATATCAAGGGCTTTGAAATCACCCTCAACCAATTCAAATTTAGTTACACATATTCAATCAGAATAACAAAAACAATACAGAGAAATTCCAAAATTGAAAAGGAAAGAAAGAACTTAGCAAATTCTTTGAAAATCTTCTTTGTAGATGAATCTTCTTGGAATTGTAGTTCCTCCTCTTTCAAAATCTTCTTTCTCCTTCAAGAACTCCAAGGGATGAGAGAAATTCAGAAATGCAGCCTCCTCCCACGTTTTCCCCTCTTCAAGTTATGAAAATAAAACCCTAAAATGTGTTTAAATACTCTACTACAGTAACTTGCTACAGTGCCCGTATTTAATAACATGCTACAGTGATATATGGAATTACAAATATACACTTCTTATACCATTTTTATCAAAACTTTCGGTACACTACATAAATTCGTGAACCGTAAATTTCTCCAGAAAATAGACTTCGAGAGCTTTTCAATGGTATATAGCATGTATCCGGTTAATTGTATATCGATACAATCAACTCCAAGAAATTGGTTGACTAGCAGAGGTGAAAATGAAGGGTTTTACTCCAATTTGTGTAAGTTCCTCCAAAACTCCTACAAACATCAAAAACCACACAAAAACATAAAAATACCAAGGAATATAGCAAAGAAACATGGACGAATTGATATGAAAATGATATATAAATAGACACTTATCACATCAAAATTTATGAGAGTGGTCTATATTTCAATTAGGTCCCTTAATTTGGCCTATTTTTTTGAATTTTGCCCAAAAAAGAAGCCTATCAATTTAAGGTCACTTTAACAATTATTATGCATAGTCACTTGTCCCGTAAAGAGAAGCCTTGTAAGTATTGTTTTCGAGGACTATGTGGGGATTGAGGATAACAATAATTGTAATGTTAGATTTATAATCTATATATAATTCAAACTTTACAACCTAATATGATAGTCTATATAAGAAAAATCCACTGAAACTGTAACAACAAATGTTTGCAAATGAGAATGGTCGGGTTACAATTACAATGAGATTTATGCCTATTTAGGTAAATATAGTTTTCTTTGACAATTGACTATTTGATTTAAAATTTTAAAAAAAAATGACAAAGAGACAAAAGCATTAATAAGTAGAGAATATCTCGGTATGTAAAACCTATTAATTTTATAGTTGACCAAAGTCATCGGAGCAGAAAAGCATCAATTTTTATGTAAATAGATGAAGCAGTAAGGGGTTTCTTTTGTCCAACAAAAATATAATAAATTATACCTTATTCATAGCGCAAAGCCAATGCTATAAGTATAAAATTGGAAAATTTCAAAAAATGGCCCAAATTAAAGGGCCTAGTTGAAAAATGACCCATTCGTGAAAAATTTTGATGTCGTAGCCCTCTTGAATGCAAAATTACCTATATACCCTTATTAATTTAATTAATTCTAAATTTTTGTATTTCCTCCTTTCCATCCATAACCGTTCCCCCTCAATTTTGCTTTCACTCTAACTTACCAAAGGAAAAAAAAAGCAAAAAAAAAAAAAAACCGATGTTCACCACTTATTGAGACGATGTTGAAGGCCTGCAGAAACAACTACAAATTTCCTTCTTCATCTCCGAAAGCGCATTGAGGGTACTGAAATGTTGAGGGGAAAAAACCCATTTGCATCACTTGTGAGGAAAACCCATTTTCAAAGCATCCAACTTCGCACACCAATCAAATAGGGAAGTTTCCAACCTTGATTTAGTATTTTGTCTTTTGTTCTTCAGGAAATCAAACAATGTTAGAAGATTTTTTAGAATTTATTATATGTAACGTTTGCTATATTTTTGAAATTTGAAATATTTAGTATCTAGGGATTTATATTGATTTAGGGATGGATTGTTTGTAGCTTGTATGGATTTTGTCATTCTATATTGTTTTTTGGTGCGTTATCTGAGTGATTTGAAGCTTGGGCTACATGAAAATGGTGAAAACATGTTTGTTCGATGGTGAAGGTTGAAGATGACGACTGTCGATTGCTATCAGTTTTAACACTTGATGCTTGACATACAAGATGTTAAGTGTCGGATGTCATACAATCTAGCACTCGACGACCATCGAATCAAAGGTTGTTGAGTGTCGGTTACACGACCTGTATGTTAGTTGTTAAGGTTGACACTCGACAAAGGTATTCGATAGGATCTTGACGTCAGATTCTGAATTTGACATACTTCATTACTAATGCTTGACATAGTTCTATCTATATGTCGAGTGTCAGTCCTATCTTATGTCGAATACAAAATCTGACATCGAGTTACGATCATGTATCGAGTGTCAGTTTGTTCTTTATCGAGTGATGTTAAGCGCCATCGAACATGTTGGCAGAATCACCTATTTGTGACTATTTTGTGCATATTTTCATAATCTAACTGTTTTATGTGTTTATTTTTGAAGGTTGGGACATGGCAAATCAGCACGGGCTTACGTTTAACTTGAAGACTCCATACAGTGAGCACTACCATGGCATAATCACTAATTTGGCTAGTTGGGACTGTATACAATGGATCCGTTCCACGGTGACTAAGCGACAACGATACATGTTTCGCAACACATGTTTCGGATACCTTTTAGAGATTTGGGATCTTAACTTTTTCGTTTCAGCTAGTTCATAATTTACTAGAACAGGAGGTAGAGACAGTAAAAAATGATAACAAGATGCGTTCTCGTATTCAAGGTATTGTATAGCATTGTATACAAAATTGAAATTAATTTTATCCTTACTTTAGCATTCAATCTTTGTAACAAGCACTATTTATGATTTTAGGGCATCTCATCCATTTCTCTATGCATGAGTTTGGTCTGGTTAACAGACTGAAGTTTATTACCTGTTCACCAGATATGCCCAATGTCCAAAGTCCATGCAGATTGTTGGATGATCACTTTGGTGGTGAAGATATGGCATTGGTAGATTTTTATCCGTTGTTTTGGGCAATAAATGTATCAGTTACGTTAGACCAAGATATAGTTAAGTTGGTGGTGTATTACATTTTGGAGCAGTTTTTCATGGGACAAGATCAACGTTAGTTCATTAATCGACAGTGGTTAAACTTTATGAACACGTTGGATAGATTCAATGAGT